>JAQZBX010041163.1:0-22438 GCA_029593785.1 Cabassous unicinctus
AAAAGGGGAAGTGATTTCAACATTCAGAGAGAATTTCCCAGCTCTTCGTTGGACAGGCAACTTCTCCCAGAAACTCATCAACGACCCTTCGTTGGACTTTCATCGGAGCCACTGGTTTGCAGCCTGCCTGTGGAGCCTGGACTTGTGCATCCCCACGGTTGCGTGAGAGACTCTTTTAAAATCTCATATCATTGACGGAATTCTCCTGTTGATTCTGTTTCCCGAGAGAACCCTGACTAATACATCAACTAAATTGGGAAAGACAAGCTTCTTCAATAAATGGTGCTGGGAGAACAGAATATCTATATGCAAAAGAATGAAACAGGACCCATATTTTAACGTATATACAAAAAATTTACTCAAAATGTATCAAAAACCTAAACATAATAACCAGGACTATAAAATTCACAGAAGAAAATGTAGGGAAGCACCTTGTGTTTGATAATAGTTTCTTAGAATTTACATGCATACATACACAACAAAGGAGAAAATAGATAAATTATACTGCAGTAAAATTTAAAACTTTTGTTCATCAAAGGACTTTATGCAAAGTGCAAAGACAACCTACTCATTGGGAGAAAATATTTGGAAACCACATATCTAATAAGGGTTTAATATCCAGATTACAAAAAAGAAATCCTATAACTCAAAAAAATAAAAATTATTACAACCTTTAAACCTTGGCAAAATATTTTATACTCATTCCCCCCCCAAAAAAAATCATCCAAATGCCTAAAATAACACATGAAAAACACTCAACATCATTATCTATTAGGGGTGTGCAAATCAAAACCAAAATGAAATATCATTTCACAACCACTGCAGTGGCTACTGTTAAAAGAAAATTACAAGTGTTGATGAGAGGGTGGAGCAATAGGAACAATTCTTTCTTGCTGGTGAGAATGTAAAATGCTGCAGCTTCTGTGGAGGGCAGTTTGGCAGTTCCTCAGAAAGCTGACCATAGAATTACCATAGTACTTAGCAATCGCTCTCCAAGGTATATATCAAAAGGAATTGAAAGCAACTCAATCAGATATTTGCACACCAATGTTCATAGTGGCATACTCACAATTTCCAGAAGGTGGAAGCAACCCAAGAGTCCATCAGTTGATGAATGGATCAATAAAATGTGGTAAATACGTACAATAGAATATTATCCAGAGATAAAAAGAATGAAGTTGAGATAGATGCAGCAATATGGATAAACCTTGAAGACATTTTGCTGAGTGAAATAAGCCAGACACAAAAGACAAATATTGTACGACCTCACAGAATACATAAATTGATAACAAAGAGAATCTAGAATGTAGGTTACCAAGGGCTGGACTGGAATGGGGAGTTAATGTTTAATTTATACAGTGTTTACTTTTAGGTTTATTTTAGTTTATTTTTTTAATATATATTTTTTATTTTTTAAAGATACTTAGATTACATAAATGTTACACAAAAAATATAAGGATTCCTATATGGCCCCCTCCCTACACCATTCACACCCTCCCACATAAACAACATCCTTCATTAGTGTAGCATATTCATTGAAATTGATAATGCATCCTGGGGCATTGCCACTAAGCATTGGAGCTTACATTGGAGTTTACACTCTCTCTCACACAGTTCTGCAGATTATGGGAAGATATAAAATGGCTTATATCTGTTGTTGCCATGTCATTCAGGATGATCCCCAAGTCCCAAAAGAAGCCCCTGTATTACATCTGTTTTTCCCTCTCCCTGCCCCCAGAGCCTCCAGTGGCCACTGCCTCCACATCAATGCTATAATTTTTCCATTGTTAGAATCACAATAAGTCTATAGTAGAATACCAGTGAGTCCACTCTAGTCCATAGTTCATTCCCTAATCCTGAAGATTCTGGGATGGTGATGTCCACTCCACCTGTAATTGAGAAGGGGATTTGGTCCCATACAGCCGATGGATGGGACTCTCTTGCTTGCAGATATAGGCTATATTGTTTCCTTGGTATGTTGGTTGTCAATCCTCACATCCTTGTTAGTTGACTTGGGTAAGTCCAATGAACTGGAGAGTAGGTTTTACAACTCTGCTGAGGCTCAGGGCCCAGCTGACATATGGACAGCCCAAAGATTCCAGTCTCTTTGATGTACAACTACCAACTCCAGCACCAAGTATAGGTTCAAATAGAAGGGACAGGTGAGACATGGGTAGGGAAGCCATAACTGAGTCCAACTCTGTCACTCTTAGGTGCACAAACTACAAAGTAGGGCCCACTGGCAAGGCACCAAACTCTGGAACTATCTGCTCTGACCATAGGACCTGGGTGAATCCAGAGCCTTCACAAGTCCCACTATTTGGAGTAGTATCCACTTTGGCAGTCTATGAAATCCTGCTAAGAAGTGCATAAGCATTACCTCTGGGATGACCTCCTGACTCACTTTGAATTCTCATAGCCATATACACTGATTTGTCTTTACCTTTTCCCCATTTTATTTGAGGTCTTTTTCCAATTGCATTGCTAGTTGGTGCTTGGTAGTAATCCTCAGTGCCAGGGAGACCCATTACCCGGGCTTCGTGCCACATAGTCAGGGGAAGGTAATGCATTTATAGGTTGACTTTGGCTTAGAGAGAGGCCACATTTAAGCAACAAGGAGACTCTCAGGAGTCAACTCTTAGGCACCCCACAAACTAGGCTCATTTTCAATTTCAAGAGCAAAGGCTCACAACCATTGTTGTTAATATCAAGGGCCCATCAATGGATGATCTTCTTTTGCCAGTCATTGCCCCTGCACTTGGGGGCCTGTTGCTACTCCTTTAGAGAAAGTGGCAGAGCTCTCCAGGTAGAAATTTAATATTCTCTCAGTTATTGTATGAATCTCCATCCACTGTGAAAATGCCCCATGAACATTTGAACACATTTTTATAAATTTATGTTGATTTTAAAGTTTTGGAAATGGATAGTAATGATGGTAGCACACTATTATGTGTTTAACAGCACTGAATTATATAGGTAAATGTGGTCAAAGGGGAAATTTCAATTGGTATATATGTTACTAGAATAAAAATTGAAACATAAAACACAAGACTATATAAACACAGTGAACCCTATTTCAAATGATGGAGTATAATTTAAAAATTTACATTATTATTATATTATATTATAGTAAAATTATAAAAATTTTGTTAGGTGAATTATAACAAATGTATCACACTAATGCAAGGTGTTAATGACAGAGAGGTTTATTGGAAAAATAAATCCTAATGTAATCTATGGACTATAGTTAATACAATTTTATTATTCTTTTTTCAATTGTAAAAATGCTATAATATTAATCCAAAATGTTACCAATAATGGGTATGCAAGAATAATGTAGTTTTTACATGAATTTTCTGTAAATCTACTACTTCTCTAATTAAAAATTTTAACAAAAAGTAATACACAAGGGAGGCCTTCTTAATGTAAAATGGGTCAAATTATATAATTAGATGGCCAATTCAGTAGTTGATTACTGCTAAACAAAATCAGAATTCCTGTTCAGCAGTTTGAATCCATAAATAATTCACTGATTTATTTTGTAAAAACAATAAAATTACAAGCTAGGCACAATGTAAAATCGTGTGGAAAGAAAAGACCTCTTCATATTGTGATTTTGATAACCATTACAGTAGTCTGTATGATCAAACTACAATTTTAATTTACAGTGAATATTCAAAAGAAGATAGCAATACCAATCTATTTTAACTTTAACAATGATACATACTAATCAAGATTGATTTTTCATTCTATTTATATTTCATAATTAGCAATTCTACTGATTTTATTATAGGATAAAAAAGATACTGCCATATGTCTGATAAATTGAAAAAAAATCAGATTCTTGTGGTGGATTGGAGCTATATGTAACCCAGAAAAACATGTTCTTAAAACTAATTCATTCCTGTATATAGGACTTTTTGATGAGGTTGCTTCAATTAAAGTTTGGCCCACCTCAATTAGGATGCATCTTAATCCTGTTACTGGAGTCCTTCGTAAGCCAAATGAAATTCACAAATAGAGAGAGAAAGCCACATGAAGCAAGAAGATTAACATCAATGAAACCCAGAAGAAGGGAGAAACCAGGGAACACTGCTCTGTGCGTTGATATCTGATAGGTTCCTTAAAAGATCTCAGGCAGTTAGTGCCAGAATGCCACTGTCTTTAGGGGCAAAGTCTCTGCTTGATGATGCCTTGATTTAAACTTTATTACAATGTCAAACTGTGAGGTATAATTCCCCCTGTTCAAGCTGAACCATTGCATGGTATTTACTTGAGCAGCAGAGGAAAATAAAATAATTACTCAGTAGCTGTATGTTTTATATATATATATGGCTTTGTAGTGGCACAGATATATAGACCAAAGGAATCTAATTGAGAGCACAGAAATCAACCCTCACATTTATGGCCAACTGATTATTGACAAGGGACAAAAGGCCACTCAATAAGGAAAGAATAGGTTCTTCAAGAACTAGTGCTAGGGAAACTGGACTTGTATTTGCAAATAAAAGAAGGAGGACTCCTATATCATAACTTATAAAATATCAACTCAAAATGGATCAAAGATCTAAATATAAGAACCAGAACTACCAAAATTTTAGAAGAAAATGTAAGAAAGCATTGTCAGGACCTTGTTGTAGGTAATGGTTACTTAGATTTTGCATCCAAAGTACAAGCAACAAAAAAAAGGAAACAAAAAATAGACAAATGAGACCTCATCAAAGTTAAAAATACTTGCAGCTCAAAGGGCTTTTCCATGAAAGCAAAACATTAACCTATACAATCAGCCAAAATATTCAGATAACACAATATTGTTTTAATATTAAAACAATAAAGTTTTAATATTCAGAATGTAGTTTTAAAAATCCTTCAATTAACAACAAAAAGATAAGCAACTGAATTTAAAAATGGGCAAAATACTTGAATAGACAGCTATTCAAAGAAGCTATACAAATATCCAGAAAGCACAGGAAAAGATGTTCAACATCATTAACCATTAGGGAAATGCAAATCAAAACCACAATGAGATACCATTTCACACCCATTGGAATAGCTGTTATTTAAAAAAATAGAAAACAGTAAGTGTTGAAGAGGATGCACAGAAATAAGAACACTCACCTATTGCTAGTGCCAATGTAAAATGGTGCAGCTGCTCTGGAAGATAGTTTGGGTACCCTCAGAAATCTAAGTATAAAACTACCATGTGGTTAGCTAATTCCATTACTATGCATTTGTTATATACACCAAAGAATTGAAAGCAAGGACTTCAACAGATCTTTTCACACACTCATAAGAGCATTATACACAATCACCAAAACTTGGAAGCAACCCAGTGTCCATCAACCCATGAATGGCTAAATAAAATGTGGTGTATGCATACAATGGAATATTGTTTAACCATAAAATGGAATGAATTCTTGATATATGTGATAATTTACATGAACCTCATGTTGAGTTAAATAAACCAGACAAAAATGAACAAATATTGTATGATATCACTTATTTGAAATAATTAGAATATGCAAACTCACAGAGTAAGAATATAGCATATAGTTTACCAGGGAACAAGTTGGGAAGTACTTGGTAAAATGTACCAATTTCTTCCTTTGTTCTCAAATACATGGGTAAGAATCTCCTGAGTACATAGGGAGTGCCAAATATAAAAGACACAAATACGTTAAATCTTCAATATTAATGCATGTAACCATGAACCTTATTCTCCAAAAGTTGAAACTTAGTGGCTGCCATAGGATCAGAGAGGAGAGGGAAGAAAGAATGGGTGGAACATAGGGCATTTTGGGGGCACTGAAATTGTGCTGCCTGATCTCAAAGTGACTGATACAGGCCATTATAAATTTTGTCAGAACCTATAAAAGTATACAGTGCAAAATGTAAACCATAATGTAAACCATTGACCATGGTTAGTAGCAATGCTTTGATATTTTTTTCATCAATTGTAACAAACGTACCATACTAATGTAGGATGTTATTGGTAGGAGATATGTGTAAGGCAGTATATGGGAATCCCCTATATTTTTTCTGTGACTTTTCTGTAACCAAAACCTTGGAAACTAAAGTGAAAAAACAATAAGGCACTGGGGTAACATACAGAGGAAATTTTCAATATGCATAAAATATAACAGATCTTATCTTTGATGAAAAATGCAAATTTTTATTTTTTTATTTTCATTTTTCACATTTTTTTGCTTTGTTTGGGGGGAGGTTTTGGATTACAGAAGCATTGCAACTTTGGCCAGGGAGGATCAGTGGTGCAGGGGGTTGGTTGTTGGGGGACATGTGGTGATGAGAGCACCTGGGGCACACCTCTATGGAATATGAAGGTGTTCATGTGGTCATTGGGGTTTGTCTCAGTGGGTGGAGACCCACACCATAAACAACAGAATATTGAATTCCCTTTCTGGAGAGTCCCACTACATTCTCTAATACAGTGATAACATTCTCTAGAGTATATGGACAGTGCCTAGTGAAGGTGGACAGACCAATATTGCAGGCCATTTATATTGATGATTGTGCTTATGGACCTTGCTCTGGTGAAATTGAAACTTAGCCTAGTAATATATATTGCCTGAGTCACCTCCTGAAAGCCTCCTTGTTGCTCAAATGTGGCCTCTCTCTAAACCAAACTTATCATATAAACTCACTGCCTTCCACCTACATAGGACATCACTCCCAGGAATGAGCCTCCCTGACGCTGAGGTATAATTACCAAGCACCAATTAGCAGTGCATTTGGAAAAAGATTTTGATAAAACGGGGGAAATATTAAATATAAATGAGTTTTTATGGCTAAGAGATTTCAAAATGAGTTGAGTGGTCATTCCAGAGGTTATGCTTAAGCACATTTCAGAAGGATATCACTGACTGCCACACTAAACAGTACCTCAAGCAGGGGTGATTCTGATGGCTCTAAGAACATCTAGACACTATAGGCAAGGCAGACACCCCCAGGAAATTGTCAATCCATCAATGAGCCTTACCTTGGAATATATGAAACCCATCCCCCCAGTGTATCAGAGTTAGACTCATTTATAATTTTCCCACACATGGTTTTTCTGCTGCTTTATTTAAACCTACAGTTTGCACTATACCCATTAAATATATATCCCATGCGCTTACATCTTCTGGGTGTTCATATGCCAGTTGAGCCCTTAATTTTAGCAGAGTTGCAACCAACATCTACTCTCCAGTTCATCGGATTTACCCAGGAAAACTGGAAAGGATGATGATGGACAATGCTCATCCCTAAAACCAGACAGTATCTACAACTGTAAGCATGACATTTCTATCCGTCTGCTCCATTGGATCTAAGACCCCTCTCAACTGGAAGAAGAGTGGGCATCACCATCCCACAATCCACAAGATTGAGGAATGAAAAAACACGAGGAGATGAAACTATGGACTAAAGTAGACTTATTACTTTTCTAGTAATAGAAGAACTTGTAACATTGATATAAAGGCAATGGTCATTATGGATTCTGAGGGGAGAGAAAGGGATGAACAGGTGTAATGTGTGGCATTTTGAGAACATTAGAATTGTTCTGCATGATATTGCAGTGACAGACACAAGCCTTTATACATTTTGCCAAAACCTATAAAGTTGTGTGGTGCAAAATGTACACCATACTATAAATTATAGACCATGTTAAGCATGGCTTCAGTATGTGTTCATCAATTGTAACAAATGTACCACAGAATGAAAGGTGATGTTAATGGAATAAAGTGTGAGAGGAGAAGGTGGTGGAGTATATGGGAATCCATATATTTTTCATGTAACCTTTATGTAATCTGTTGCTACTTTAAAAATAAAGAAAAAAACGTACCATGTTCTTATGTGGAATGATGGAAATATTTGGTAATGGCTGGTTGTGATGGTAGCACATTGTGAAAACAATTAACAGCACTGAATTATATAACTGAATGCAATTAAAAGAGGAAACATTCAGATTGTATGTATGGTAACCGCAGAAATAGTTTTAAAAATTCATGGAACTACACTACAAAAACAGTGAATACTATATTTAACATGGGTTATAGTTAATTATACAATTATAAACGTGCTATCATCAATTGTTACAATTCTTCCACACCAGGGCAAGGTGTTAGTAACAGGGCAGCAGATGGGAGTCCTGCATTTTATGTATGATCATTCTGTAAAACTACAACTTCTCTAATAAAGAATAAAATAATCAAACCTCAAATTAATAATCTAATTTTCCATCTTAAAGAACTAGAAATAAAGAACAAATTAAATCCTAATCTAGAAGAGAGAAAATAATTAGAGTGAAGACACTTGAAATAGAAAATTATAAATATTTGTGAAAATCAATGAAAGAAAGGGTTGTCTTGAAAATCAATTTTCACACTAAAATTGATAATATTTAGCCATACAGACTACAACAAAGAGATGATTCACAATAACAAATAAAATAAGCATTGATGATGGGGAGATTACTGTTGATCTTACAGAAATCAGGTATTATAATAGAATACTATGAGCAATTATAAATCAATATATTAGATATTTAGATGAAATGTGGAAATTTCTAAAATCACACAACCTCCCAAATTGACTCAGAAGAAACAGAGATTCTGAACCGATCTCTACTGTGGTTGATTAAGTCTGTATGAATTACAGAAAATCGTGTTCTTGTAACTGGTCCACTACTGTGGGTATGAACCTGTTACAGGCAGCATGGTTTGATTAGATTACTTCAGTAAGGCATGATCCAGGATGTATCTTAATCCTCTTACTGGAGCCCTTTATAAATGTGATGGATACTGAGAGAGGGCCATGCAGAGACACACAGGAGCTCAGAAAGAAACTTCCAGTAGCTGACAGAGCAAAAGCCACAGGAACAGAGAGAGAAAGCCTCGGGAGCAAGGACCTAAAATCAACAGAACGAAGAAAGAGGAAGCCAGAAACTGAAGCAATGACACTCAGAAGAGATGGCAGAGATCAGCAGATGGTTCAATGTGCAGGTCTTTGGGGAGACAGCATTGCTTGATCATTCCTTAATTAGAACTTTCATGGCCTCAGAACTGTAACCTACTAACTTAAATATTCCCAATCTAAGAGTCATCATATTTCTGGTATATTGCCTTGGCTGTCTTTAGTAAATAAAATATACACTGTATAAAGTGAATGTATCAGTACATTATTTTAACAACTTTTGTACCAAAAGGAGCATGGACTAGTGGAGTGTAAAATTTACCCCAGAGAATCTCAACTACACAAAGCAAATTAGAGCACTGGAAAATAAAGACTACATTTTACCTGAAGGTTAAAGATTTAAAACACTGTGGAAGAAGGCTTAGGTGTAGTAAACAAAAGCGGAAGGATAAATGAAGACATCATATAAATAGTAGTAATGAATAATTTTATTGATTAGGGGTAATTAAAATTAGGCATATTCCAAAATGTCAGTAAAGACTGAAAAAGAAGATGTAAATAACAATTATATTTATATATTATTTTGAGGCTTATCTTTCCACTTCTTTTTTATACACTCTAACATATATTGTTCCAGTGTCAGCATAGACTTTCTTCTTTCTCTATGGGAGGCACAGTTCCAGAAGCAAGAAACTGTGATCTAACTAAAAATAATTTCTGTTAACTGTGGTTTAGAATACAATAGAATAATTGTAATTTGATTTAATTCGTGTCCCTAGATTTCCACAGATGGCAAATACTATAATTATAAATGGAAACCAGAGACACTTGAGTTGAACATACATGTATTCAGTACTAGAATTCATATAGCTGAATAAAATATAAAACTGAAAGATTCTTGACACTGATCCTGTTAAGCAATTTCATGACTCTACAAACCTTATAACTGTTATTAAAAGTGACAGTTTATTTTTCATTTCTCTTAGAGTTGGGCTATATTTCCCTTGCAAATAACATAAGTGAGATACGGTTAGCAAAGCTTGTGCAATGAGGGTATTTTCCTTTAGTATGAAAATATTGCACTGATCTAATAAAAGGAACTTTTCATTAAATGTGCTTTATGTAGACTGAAAACTGGTGAATGAAGAATGTGAAACAGATCAGGCCCATTGACACAAAACTTTGGGTGTTCTTGGGGTGCATGTGTTTCAATGGACACTGAAATTTAAACAGTTTTAAAATATTTTGATTTTTTAAATAGATCTAAGTCCATCACTAACATATGTTTTGTTCTTATGGAACAGATAAGATTATTCTCATATGACTGTTTATCCTGGTTCCAGTCATTTAGGTAACTTGCATCCAGAGCACAGCAATGTTAAAACACTATCAGGAAGGCATCATGATAATGAATGAAAATATCGAGAGGATCTGATGGTTAAATAATGAGATAAGGTTTTGGAATCCAGCATAGCTGTTGATGAAGTACTTGAAGAATAACCCTGGGACTTGTTAAGCTAATTAGACAACTCATAACTACTATGTAGCTGATCCTTGGACTTGTGTCTCCTGAGTAGTCACCTGAACTAATCATCATGGTTCTTGTGGGTAACACCCATTAATCTGACATATAATGAAAGTAGATATTCTTTGGGAAACTGAGAGGCCAAGATGTCAGTGTCACATTGGGGCTGAGGTCCTAAAGCACCTGCTAGATTAATGTTCCGAGGAAGAAGGGAAAATGAGCCAAAAGATGTTGGAGAAATTGTGAGGCTAGAGGTAGAACCTGGTTCATTGTATGGAAAGGTAGAACTTCTAATACTTAAATTATATAGTTATTTTAACTTTGGTTCTGTCAATTATTTTTAAAAAAACATGTCAAACTAATATAGAGGTCTCAATTTGTTGAAAAGTTAGAATACTATGTCTCTACCATACTCATCCTATGGACATTTTTGTTGTTTACATGGTTCATTAATTGACTTTGATATATTTTTTAATTTGGGAAGCATAATATTTGATATATCATGCAAAATATCCCTACCTTTAATATTTTCTATGTGCCATTTTGCCCATTCCATACTAGAATCTTTCAGAGAGAAGAAACACCTTAATATGCATTCCATTGAACTAATTATATACATATCAGGTTTTTTTCACTTAACCCCTATCTACCTGTATATATAAACAGCAACAAAGAAAACAAAACAATAACAAACTGTAAAATGACAGTCAATCTGCCTCATTGGTGTTTTTACCAAACAGATTAACAGATCACCAAACACATTCATAAATGAGAAACAAAAAATGATTTTAAAATGATGGAAGACTAATGTTTACAAGAGAATAACATGTGAAACAGAAAGAAATAAATTGTTTATGTACCCAAGAAGAATAAAAAGCAACTACCAGTGATGGAACATAGATAATTTATGTAAAGGAGAAGCCAGAGAAGGGAACAAGAGATTTCATGCAAAAATAACGTGAGTAATTGTTTCCCATGAAATGTTGATTCAACATATCTAACTCTCATTGTGTTTTATGCATGTTCAAGATGAGAATGCCAAAGAATTATCAGCTCTGAAGTAGCAAATAAACCTAACTGAACATATTTCTGGGAGATCCTCAGGAAAATTATTACTCTTTTGGTCATAGAATTTTTCTAAACCTTTTTGCATTCTTTCCATTTGAATTTTCATTAGCCATTCACTCATTGTTTATTCCGGGGGAGAAGTCTCTGTTTCAGGTAATCTTCTCTTTGGTTTGGCTATATTTTCCCCTTTTTCAGAATTGTTGTAAAAGTGACATTGTAGAAATGAAAAGGTAATAACAATGTTATGAATTTACACATTCAGGGATATAATTGGAAAACCAAATGTAGTTTAAATTTATTACTTACAGTGTTATTCAAGCAAAGAACTGAAAGGAAATATGAAAATAGATTGCCTCTGCACCACAACAAGGTATGTATTACTGTACCATAGAATATATGTTATATATATATATATCATATATATATATTATATATATATATATGTTATATATATATAAATATAAACACATACACAACCACATCCAGAGATAGAAAAAATGTTAGATAGGTAGTTGATAGATAGAGAGATAGAGAGATAAAGAGATAGAAAAATAGATGTAGATACATAGGTAGATAGATAGATAGCTAGTCTCTGCAAATAACCTCAAAGCACAGCACTATACTATGAAATGGTTAGATTACAGCCTATCATTTTGCACTTAAAATTTGTAAATGTTTTAAATCATGATTTTGCAGAAATGAAGGATATAGATATTTTGAATTGCAGGTTCTCATAAACTATACTATGCCCATCACATTGGATGGTGCATAGGACATTATAAATGGATGTGGCTTTTACTATCCTATGAAAACATAACTTCGTATTCAGTCAATGAAAGAATAATATTTATAATGCAATCTTGCAGGCTTAAAATTTATCAAATAATCTAGAAAAGATGAAGAAATGCATTTTTTCATCCAAAAAAAGTGAATGAGAATCAATTCACACTAATATCTTAAAGAAAGCCTTACAGTCCAGGCTTCAGGTAAATAGGTTCCAGTGAGAATTCTATTTATAACTGCCATTAAAATATTAAAACTATCTTTAAATAATTTTATGGAATTTTCCAAATTAGAAGTTTCTGAATTGACTTATAAAAGTAAAAAAAAAAATTATCTAGATATTTAACCTGATAAATAATTTCAGCTTGTCAATATAAGTTGGAAATATATACCTTCATGAAAATTTGCTTAATATATTTATGCTCAGTAATTTTAATATGCTATGATTATTTTTTTTCTTAAATGAAAATATCACATCCTATAATAAAGGTTAAAATCTTAATTATTTTTCATTATAATGGTAATGATTCAAGACTCTATTCATTAAGTAATCATGAATGATCCAAGTTTGAGAAACCTTAATCTACACCATTACCACATGTTTACATAAAAAATTCCAGGGATATACCTAACCATTTTGATGTTATATTAAATATGCATACATAAAACATAAATATAAATAAAATAAGTCTAAAAATGTAGATTGATTTGGCTATTTCTTGAGGACAAAACTCACTTTATAAATTTATTAACTCACTACAGAATTTTGAAGAAGGCTTTTTTGTTCATTGAAATCACAGTGAAAAAACCATTGAGGACTCCTGAGAATATGGCATTGGAGGAGGTAGGCAGGGCCCAACTCTCTTACAAAAACAATGGAGGCCCTAAACCAAGTAAATTACAAATTTTAGTATACACTGATTATTTAAGTATGTTCATCTATGAATGATATACTTAAATAAAATGCTATTAAAACACACACACACACACAAATGGAGGAAAGAAAAAAGCTGCCTCAGGAAGTTGCTTTGGGGAACTGCAGACCAGGAAATTTCTGCATTGTCCAGGAGGGTGAGGAACAGAGAGACAAAAAAGTTGAAACAGAAAACATAAATTACTAGCAACTGCACCTGGGAATGGGACCAATCTTCAACTCTCAAAGTGGACAGCTTAGATAAAACTTGTAACTCACTGCAGCTGACTGAGAGGGGAACAGACATCTTCCTCCCTGGTAAGTGGGAGGTTGTGGCAGAGAGCAAAGGGAGGTTTCTCCTCAGTGGGTGTAGTCAGGAGAGCCTTCTTTGAATCTCAGGACTGGCCAGGTCAGAATCATGGAAAAGTGGAGGTTGAAAGAGACACCTCCATGGAAAGATTTGCTGAAGACTGCCTTCTGGTGGCAGACTGAGAACCTGTAAGAAGAAAAAATGCTTTCGGGGATCTTTCATGTCCCAGACCCCTTGGATATGTTGTGTACCCTATTAGTGGATATCTGACTCTTTCTGATAACTTAGGCTGGCAATTTTAAAGACAGAAAAGTTGAACCAAAAATCAAAGAAAAGCCATGAAAAAACACTACTAGGCAAAGAGAGAAATTTATTATAAGAGTAAATTTACCAATACAATCAGATGCTGAGACATCAGCAAAAAATTACAAGCCACATGAAGAAACAGGAAGATATATCCCTGAAAAAGGAACAAGCCAAAATTCCTGATGAGACACAGAATTTAAGACAGCTAATCAGTGGTAATCACACAAATCTAAATAAATTCAAGGAGTTAAAGGAAAATATGGCTATATATATAAAGGTTATTATGAAGATACGAGGTGAGCATCAAGAACATTTTAAAGCCTTAAAGAAAAGTAACAGAACTTATGGAAATGAAAGACAAAATGTATAGGATTAATAATATATTAGAGGCTTGTAAAAATAGATTTGAAGTAGAAGGAGAAATCAAGAACAGAACACCTGAACTTGAAAAGACAGAAGAGACATAAAAAGTAAACACAGTTTTAGGAATTGCATGACAACATTAAATGCACAAACATACACCTTATATAAGTGTCCAGAAGGAGAAAAGAATGGAAATGGAGTCAAAAATTTTTGAGGGAATAATGACTGAAAATTTCCCAACCCTTATGAAAGGCATAAATATCAATATCCAAAGACAATGCACCCCAAACTGAATAAATCTGAACAAACATAGTCTGAGATCTCTGCTACTCAAAAGGTCAAATCACAGAGATAAAGAAAGGATTCTCTATCACAAAATAACTGAAATGCATCACAAACAAGGGAAGCACAGTAATACTAAGTGCCAATCTCATCATAAACCAGAGAGGTGAAAAGGCAGTGGTATGATACATTTAATGAACTGTAAGGGAAAAATTACTAGCCAAGATTTCTTTCTCCAGCAAATCTGTGCTTCAAAGATTAGGTTGAGTTTAAAGTCTTCAAAGGCAAAGAAAAACTGAGGGAGTATGTTACCAAATGAACATTTTTACAAGAGACACTAAATGGTGTGTTATAGCCTGAAAGGAGAAGACAAGGGTAAAAGACTTGGAGAAGAGTGTAAAAATTAATTTTATTAGTAGGGATTACTTAAAGGTTAAAAAGAAACACATTAGAAAGATACGACAATGGATACTCAAAGGATAAAACTGGATGAAGTAAGTAATGCATTCACAGTAATAATATTGAATGCTAATGGAGTGAAATTAACAATTGAAACATATAAAATGACAGAATGGATAAAAATACAAGCCATCTATGTGCTGCCTAAAAAAGACTTGCTTCAGAGGTAAGAAGACAATCAAGTAGAAATTGGAAAGTTGGAAATAACATACTCAATTCAAATAGTAACTAAATATAATTGGAATAGTGATACAAATATTGGACAAAATAGATTTTTAATGCAAAACTGTTATAAGAAATGATGAAATTCATTGTATATCAATATAAACACAAATTCACCACAAAAGAAATAACTATATTAAATATTGATAACCTAACCTGATTGTCCCAAGATACGTAAGGCACATACTGACAAAACTGAGTATAAATACACATTTCTATAATAATAGTTGGAGACTCCAATACACTACTCTCACCATTGGATAGAGCTTCTGGACAGAAGATAAATAAGGACACAGAGAGGTTGAATAATATGATAAATGGACTAGACCTCACAGATATTTAGTGCATTACACCCCAAAACAGCAGGATATACATGCTTCTCAGTGTTTACGTATCTTTTTCCAGGATAGACCTTGTGTTGGGTCACAAGACAGGTCTTAATATATTTAAAAGAGCTGAAATTATTCAAAGAACTTTTTCTGATCATAATGGAATGCAACTGGAAATCAATAACAGGGAGAAAAATGGAAACTTCATAAATATATGAAGATTAAACATCACACTCAAATTATCAGTAGGTCCAAGAAGAAATTGCAGGAAAAATCAGTAAATATCTGGAGACAAAAACAGGAACACAACATATCAAAACATATGGGATACAACAAAGGCAGTGAGTGCTGAGAGGAAAATTTATTTCCCTCAATGCTTACATTTAAAAAAAGAGTTAAAATCAAACACCTAACTGTACACAAGAAGGAACTAGAAAAATAACAGAAAACAAACCCCTAAACAAGACAAAGGAAAGAATTAATAAAGATCAGAGAAAAATAATTGAAATTGAGACCAAAAAAATTAGAATCAACAAAACCAAAAGTTGGTTTTGGAATAAGATCAAAAAAATTAAAAACCTTTAACTCACTAAGAAAGAAAAATAGAATATGCAAATAAATAAAATCAGAAATGACAGGGGGAAATTACCACTGATAACACTCAAAATTGAGATAATAAAAGAATACTATAAACAGTATGCCAACAAATTAGACAATATACATGAAATGGACCAATTACTAGAAACACATGAACAACCTACACTGAACCTAGAAGAAATAGAAGTGGACCAATTACTAGAAAGACATGAACAACCTACACTGAACCTAAAAGAAATAGAAGACCTTAACACACCAATCACAAGAAAAGAGATTGAAACAGTCATCAATAACATCCTCAAAATGAAAAGCCCATGATCAAATGGTTTCACAGGAGAACTCTCCCAATCAATCAAAGATGTTCTAATACCAAAATTTCTCAAGTCCTTCCAAAAAATTCAACATGTGGAAACATTACCAACCTTACTCTATGAATTAACACCACCCTAATAACAAAGCCAGATAAAAATACTATGAAAAAGGTAAATTACAATCCAATTTCTCTAATGAATATAGATGCAAAAATCCTCAAAAAAGTACTTACACAATGAAACCAAACGCATATTAAAAGAATTGTACATCATGATCAGGTGAGTTTTATCCCAGTTTGGCAAGGATCATTTAACAAAAGAAAATCAGTTAGTGCAATAAATGACATTAATAAATTGAAGAAGACAATAACATGATTATCTTGATTGATGCATAAAAGGCATTTGACAAAATACAGCATACTTTCTTGATTAAAAAAAGACAACACCCCAAAAGGTAGGAATCAAAGAAAGGAACATTTCTCAACATGGTAAAGTGCATATATGAAAAACCCACGACTAACATGATATTCATTGGTGAAATACAGAAAGTTATCTCTCTGAGATCAGGAATAAGACAGGGATGTCCACAGTCACCACTGTTATTCAATATTTTGCTAGACATTCTAGCTAGAGTTATTAGGCAAGGGGGAAAAAGCACAATAAAAGGCACCCAAATAGGAAATGAAGGAGTAAACTTTCACTATTCACTGTTGATATAATCCTATACATAGAAAATCTACGAAAGTCCACAAGAAAGCTATTGGAACTAATAGATGAGTTAGCAAATTGGGGGAATATAAGATTAATATGCAAAAATCAGTAATGTTTCTGTAGATCACTACATCTACACTACATCTAAATTGGAGGGGAAAGTCAGAAAAAATTCCATTTATAATAGTGCCTAAAAGAATCAAATATTTAGGAAAAAATACTTATCCAAGGACAAAAAGGATCTGTATTCAGATCTATAGATATTGGTAAAACAGAACATTGAAGAACTAAATAAATGGAAGGATATTTCATGTTTATGTATTGAAAGACTAAATAGTGTCCAGATGACAATTCTAAACAAACTGATTTTCAGATTCAATGCAAACCTGATAAATCCCCAAAAAAATTTTTGCAAAAAGGTAAATGCCAATTATCAAATTTATTTGGAAGGGTAAGGGGAACCAAAGAGGCATAAAACGTCTTTGAAAAGAAGAATGAAGCTGGAAGATTCTCATTTCCTAACTTTAACATATATTACCTAGCTACAATGGTAAAAAAAAAAACAAAAAAAAAAACTTCATGGTACTTGCATAAAGATAGACTTATTGACCAATGAGATTGAATTGAGAATTGAGAAATAGACTCTCACAACTACAGGCAAGTGGTTATTTTTTTTGTTTGTTTTAAAGAAGCTTTAAATAAAATAAGTGTTACATAAAAAGTGTAGAGCATTATCATATTCTCCACCTCTCCCTCCCACAATTTCCCACATTAACAACATCTTTCATTAGTGTGGTATATTTGTTAAAATTGATGAACACATATTGAAGCATTGCTACTAACCGTTGACATAGTTTATATTATATTTTACACTCTGGCCTGCAAAAGTTTATAGGTTATGATTAAATGTAAAATGTCCTGTATCTGTCATTGCAGTGTCATGCAGGACAATTCCATTGTCCTGAAAATGCCCCCATGTTAAACCTATTCTTCTCTCTCTCTCCCTTCATAACCTCTGGTGTATGCTGCCTTTATATCAGCCATCCCCAAATCCTCAAGATTGGGGAATGAATAATGGACTAAAGTAGAATTCTTATTATTCTATTATACATGTATTATTATTCCAGCAATGGAAGAACTTTTATCATTGATTTCAAGTGATTTTTTTCTCTTATCAAATATTTTTAATTCAAAAGTTTTACAGCAATTATTAGCATTTAAATTTGATAAAAAATTTTATAATGATTATATTCACTGTTGATTTTATCAACATTCATTGGAAAGGAATTTGTTCATGATAATTAGAATGGGGATATATTTGTATGTTTGTTTAATATTTTAAAAGATGCTTAGATTACATAAGTGTAATCTAAGTTAAAAATTAGAGGGATTCCCATGTTCTCCACCTCCCACACATCCCACAACCTCCCACATAAACATCTTTCATTAGTGTGGGACATCACTCCAATGGATATACATATCCAGGGGCTTTGCCACTAAGCATGGACCAGAGTTCACATTGTAGACCACACATTCTCCCACACAGTTCTGCGTGTTATATGCCGATGTAAAATGGCCTATATCTGCCATTGTAATGTCACTCAGGATAATTCCCAAGTCCGGAAAAGCCCCTGTATTAAACTGCTTTTCCCTATTCCTTCCTTGAAAGTCTCCAGTGACCACTGGCTCCACATCAATGTTGGAATTTCTTCCATTGCTTGAATCACAATATGTCTACAACAGAATACCAGTAAGTCCACTCTAGTCCACATCTCTTCCCCCAATCCTGAGGAGTGCAGGATGGTGAAGCTCACTCCATCTCCAAGTGAGAGGGAGTTTATATCTCATGGTTAAGATGGATAAGATTATCCTGCCTGCAGTGACAGACTCTTTCCATTCCCTGGGATGGCCGTTGTCCATCATCATATCCCTGCCAGGTGTCTTGGGTCAGTCAATTGAGCTGTAGAGTAGGAGTTGCAGCTCCACCGAGATTCCGGGCACAGCTGGCACATGGGCAGGCCAAAGGCTCCAGTCTCTGGAAGAACACCTACAAAGTCCAGCACCACATATTGGCTTGAATAGAAGGGACTGATGGACCATGTGCAGGGAGGACTTATTTGAGACCAACTCTGTCACTCTCAGGAGCACAGATTCCAAAGTATAGCCCACTGATAAGGCATCAATCTCTGGAGCTATCCCCCCTTATATAGGACCTGGGTGTCCCCAGAGCCCTCAGGAGCCCCTGTGTTTGGGGTAATATCCACTTTGGTGTTCTTTGAATCCTACTGAGGTGTGCATAAGGGTTACCTCTGGGATGACCTCCCAACACTCTCTGTAGTCTCTTAGCAATATGAACTCATTTGTCTTTACCTTTTCCCCCTTTTATTTGAGATCTTTTTCCAGTCATATTGCCAGTTGGCATATGGTAGTAATCCCTCATTGCCAGAGAGGCTTATCCGTGGGACTCATGTCCCATGCTGAGAGGAAGGTAATGCATTCATATGCTGAGTTTGGCTTAGAGAGAGGCCACATTTGAGCCACAAGAAGGCTCTCAGGTGGCAACACTTAGGCACCCTATAACAATAGGATAAGTTTCAATTACAAGAGCAAAGATTCCTAAGGCTAGTCATCAATAACAAGAACCCATTAGTGGATCATCATCCTTTTCCAGACACTGCCCCTGCACTTGGGGGACTGTTGCTGCTCCCTTGAAGAATGTGGCAGAGCTCTCCAGGCTGGGAATTTAGTATTCTCTCATTTATTCAATAATTCTCCACCCACTGTGACCATGCTCCACCCCTTGATCATTTGAACAATTTTATATCTCTTTAATGTAAATTCAGGTGAACTTCCTCCCATGAAAGCCCCATCCCAGACACCCCCTACCAGTCATCCACTCCTGCCCCCGTTGAAACCCTACTGTGATCCAAACATTCCTTAAAGATGAAGCCCATATAATAGCCAACTAAAATTAAAAGGAAAATGAAATAATAATGATAAGTTTAAATGTAGGAGATAAAATACATGGAAACTTAAAAATAAAACACCAAAAATAAAATTAAATTAAATGATTGGGATATTCAAAAAATGGCAAAAAGCAAACAAATTTAAAAAAATTTTTTTAAAACCTTTTTCTTTTATCACTGCATTGTCTGGTGTCCAGTCTGCACCGTGGTGTCTTCTCCCTTTCACTCCTCAGTGTCTCCCAAATTTTCATTTGATTTTCAAAGAAGTTTTAGGTCACAGCAAAGTCACACACAGAATAGAAGAGACTTTCATATACCCAATCTCCTCCCCCTTTCCTCACCCCATATTAAAATCTTTTTGTATTGGATGTTAGCATTGTTATAATTGTTATACAGATTGTGAAACATAGCTACTAAACATTGTCAATGGTTTACACTATAGTTTACAATTTAGACATTATGATTTAATAAGTTTTGGTGATATTTTCCATGTCCTGTGTCCATCACTGTAAGGTAATGAAAAACATTTCCCCTGACCACTAAATACCCCTTGTTTGATCTATTCTGTTCCTCCCTCTCCATCCCCCTGAGGCACATGACACCCCCCTGTCTTGACTAATTGAATGACAAAATTCATAGTTACATGCAACAAGAGGTCTTGATACGCTGATTGTCCTCCCCTCTTAGGATCCACCCTTGCTCATAAGAGAAGCCCAGCTTCTGTTTCTGGGTGACTCTGTCCTCCCAAAGATGGGGGTCCATCTCCTTCCCACTCTTCGTGTGGGTCTCCACCATCTGACACAACACATTATGACAAGAAGACAACTCACACACTCCCTAGAAGCCTACTCCAGAAGAGCCCCATTCTGAATGTCCCCACCAACCATAACCTTAAACCAGCGACACTCCCTTGTTATATTGCCATAAGAGCATTCCCACGTTCAACCTCATACCCACAAATCCCATTCATGTTCAACCTCGTACCCACAAATCCCGTGTTCACCTTGTCCCTCTCTCAACTCCACGCTCCCCCCCAGTATTCTGGATATTCTAACCTGCCCTTCCTAATCTACCCACGTGTCGACCATGCACCACCAAACCCAGTAATATCATTACTCACCTGTCCTATCCTTCAATACACAACTATACCCTATCACTTTACCATAGATTATGTCCATATGGATGATGGTTCACAACCTTCTCTTCTTTTTCTCTCTCTTGTTAAACTATCTTTCAAACAATGGTTCTTGGAGACTGCTCACTTTCCTCAATTCATATCAGTGAGGTCACGTACTGTTCATCCTTCAATGCCTGGCTTGCTTCACTCAACATAAGGTCTTCCAGATTCATCCATGTTATTCCGTGTGTTAGCACTTTATTCCTTATTACAGCTGAGTAATATTCCACTGTATATATGTACCACATTTTGTTTATCCATTCATCTGTTGATGGGCACCGGAGTTGATTCCAACTTTTGGCAATAGTGAACAATGCCGCTAGGAATATTGGTGGGCATATATCTGTTTGTGTCTTTGCTTTCAATTCTTCTGGGTATCTACCAAGCACTGGAATTGCTGGATCAGATGGAAGATCTATTATTAGTTTTCTAAGGAACTGCCAAACTGTCCTCCACAGTGGCTGGACCATTCCAAAATCCCAGCAGCAGTGGATGAGAGTTCCCATTCCTCCACATCCTCTCCAACACTTATAGTTTTCTGCTTTTTAATAACTCCCATTCTAATGGGTGTAAGATGGTATCTCATTGTTGTTTTGATTTGGATTTCCCTAATAGCTAGCAATGTCGAGCATTTGGTCATGTGCTTTTTAGCAATCTGTGTTTCTTCCTTGGAGAATTGTCTTTTCAGGTCACTTGCCCATTTTTAAATGCGTTGCTAGTCTCTATTTTTGAGGTATAAGATTTCTTTATATATACAGGATATTAGGCTCATATCAGATATATGGTTGCCAAATATTTTCTCTCATTGGGTAGGCTGCTTTTATTTTCTTGATAACATTCTTTGAGCTGGGGAAGTTTTAATTTTGAGGAGATCCCATTTATCTACTTTTTCTTTTGCTGCTCGTGCTTTGGATGTGAAGTTCATGAAACCATTTCCTATTATAAGGTACTGCCGATGCTTCCTTACATTATCTTCCAAGGTCTTTTTGGTTTTAGCTCTTATATTTAGATCTTTGATCCCTCTTGAGTTTATTTTTGTATAAGGTGTGAGATGGTGTTCCTCTCTCATTCCTTTGGATATGGAAATCCAATTATCCGAGCAACACTTGTTGAAGAGGCCATTCTCTCCCAACTGAGTGGGCTTAGGGGCCTTTTCAAATGCCAAATGACTGTATATGCACGAATATATATCAGAAACTTCAATTC
>JAQZBX010041164.1:0-22438 GCA_029593785.1 Cabassous unicinctus
AATCCTTAAGACTGCAGCAAGTTTCCTATTTGTTTTTGGTTGTGAAAGATGAAAAAATTATCTTCATTTCTAAATCAGTCTCCAAAATGCATAGTTATGATCCAGGTAACTTGATGGAACAAAGCTTATCTGACTTCTTATGTCCAAATCATGTTACCAAAGTAAAGAAACAACTTTCTTCTTCTTATATTTCATCAAAACAGCAGCAGTCAGATTCCAGAACTAGTTTTCAGGTTCACAGCAATTTCTACACCGGATGGATGTGTATGTGTTCTGGCTCAAGATGATCCTTTTGCTGTTGAATAAAGAGTTGTAAAGTCTCTGTCAAAGAAGAGCATGAAGACTTACCTAACTGAAAGAACATAGATAAAAAAAAATTCTGAACTATCCACTGCACTGGCTCCTTGTTGTTGGAGTGAAATAAGAAAAGGACAATAAGAGAGAGAGAACTTCTTCTTGTTTACCTGACTCAATGCGATTGGAAGATTACATCCATGTATCGTACACTGAAGAGTGGGGAGATTAAAGTCAAACCAACTCAGTTTATAACCCAATTTGTTATAAGTGGAAAATTTCTCTATGTTGATCCAAGGACAACAGCAATTTTAGTATATCTGCCTCAGGAAATTCTGGGAACTTCTTGTTATGAATATTTTTCATCAAAAAGACCATAATAATTTGACTGACAAACAAAAGCCATTCCACAGAGTAAGGAGAAAAAATATTTTACAGATAACTACAAATTCAGAGCAAAAGATGTCTCTTTGTTACTTAAATACCCAGTGATTTAGTTCCACAAATTCTTGGACAAAAGAATTGGAATATACTGTGTCTGTCCACACTTGAGGTTTGAGGGATAGTGAGACTAGAAAAGTATCATTACAATCCTGCAGCTTTCAGTCCTAAGAAGTTTCCTCTAGACAGTCTTGTCCTAGTATGACAGAAATGCTAGGACAATAATCATCACTTATTGGCAATTATCCTAACTCTGTTCATCAATTGTGGCAAATGCACCACACTATTGAAGGATGCTGTTGATGTGGGAAAGTGTGGGAGATCTAGGGAGCAGGGCATATCGGAGTCCCCTATACTTTTTTGTGTAACATTTGTGTAATGTAAATTTCTTTTAAAAATTTAAAAAAAAAACAAAGGACCTTGTCAAAATGATGCAAAACAGCCGACTCAATGGAACAATTATTAGACAATCACATCTCCAATAAGTTTTAAAATCTATGATATTTAAAGATATCATACAACTTAACAATAATAAAACAAACTACCTGAATAAAAGTGGGCAAAAGATTGGAAAGACAATTTTCCAAAGAAGAAATACAAATAGTAAAAAACACATGAGAAAATGTTCAACATCACTAGAGATTAGGGAAATGCAAATCAAAACTACAATGATATATCATTTCACACATATTAGAATGGCCACTGTTAAAAAGTCAGAAAACTGTAAATGTTGGAGAGGATGTGGATAAATAAGAATGCTTATTTTCTGTTGGTGGGAATGTAGAATGGTACAGTCCCTGTGGAGATCTTTTTGGCAGTTCCTAAAGAAGATGAATATAGACGTGCCATGTGACAAGCAATACCATTATTAAGTACATACCCAGAAGAACAGAGAGCAGAGACAGGAACAGACATCTGCACACTAATGATCACAGCAGCATTATTCATGATTGCCAAAATTTGTAAACAACCCAGGTATCCCTCACCTGATGAATGGATAAATAAAGGTGGTGTATACACACGATTGAATATTATGCAGAGGTAAGAAAAAATGAAATTGAGGCATAAGACAACATGGATGAACTTGGAGGACATTATATTGAGGGAAGCAAGCCAGGCACAAAAAGACAAATACTGTATGATTGTGCTATTATGAACTAAATATATTGTTTAAACACACGGAATTAATAATTAGAATATAGGTCACCAGAAAATAGAAAGAGGGTAGAGAATGGAAAGCTAAGGGTTAATGTGTGCAGGATTGGTAAAACAGTTGTTTGTAAATATTTGGAAATGAATAGCAAGAAATCGTTAAAGCAGGTCATGGTGTTTGTAAATAGCAGTAGTATCATATGGGTATGACAGTGTTTGAAAGGGAAAGTCTAAGGTCATGTAAATGGCATGAAAGCTAAAAAATGTAAGCTGGGACTCTAAGGTAGGAAAATTTCATGTCGAACACATATATGGGTGATATTGCTTATATAAGACTGTTTTTACACAATATAAATACAGGTATACTAGAGAGAAGTAAAAAGAATAGCATCTATGTATAGCAGGGGAAGCATAGAGAGATTGAGAGGTGATGAGTTTTTGTTTTTTGTTTATAATTATTATTATTGGAATAATGAAAGGGGAGGGTTGGGTATATGAGAATCCCCTATATTTTCGATGTAACATTTATGTCATCTAAAATTCCTTTTTAAAAAAGGAAAATAAACAAATCTGTTATTAGAGACAAAGAAGGACATTATATATCAATAAAAGCAGGAAATCACTGGGAAGAAATAGCAGTCATAAATGTATACACACCTAAGTAGGATGACTCAAATTAAATGAGGTAAACACTGGCAAAACTGAAGGGAGAAATAGATGTCTCTACAATAATAGTTGAAGACTTCAACACACCACTCTCATCAATGGATAGAAAATCTGTGTAGAAATTCAATAAAGAAACAGTAAACTTGAATAATGCAATATATGAACTAAACCTAGTAGACATATACAGAATATTGCACCCTAAAACAGCAGGAAATACATTCTTCTCAAGTTCTCATGGATCTTTCTCCAAGACAGACCATATTGGGTCACAAATCAGATCTCAAATTTTAAAATATTGAAATTATACAAAGCACTTTCTCTGATTCTTAATGGAATAAAGCTGGAAGTACAAAACAGGAAGAAAAAAGGAAAACAAAAACAGATACAGCACATTATATATCGTGTCACAACTTAAAAAATTGTATGGGAGACATTGTAAGTAACAATGTAAACTATAATCCATGCTTAGTGGCAATGCTCCAAATTGTGTTCATCAGTTGTAAAAAATGTACCACATTAATGAAGGATGTTGTTAATGCTGGAAAATATGGGAATGGTAGGGAGTGGGACATATCCCCTATTTTTTTAATGTAACATTTATGTAATCTAAGTAACTTTACAAAATAAAAAATATATATAAAAAACATGGATATTAAATGACACCCTCTTAAATAATCATTTAGTCAAAAATTAATTTCTAAGAGAAATCAGCAAATATCTCAAGATGAATGAAAACAAGAATATAACATATCAGAATCTATAAGATTCAGTGAAGGCAGTCATGAGAAGGAAGTTTATCACCCTCAATGCTTATATTTAAAGGAAAAAAGAGCTAAAATCAATGACCTAACTAAACAGCTTGCAGAACTAGAAAAAGAAGAGCAAATTTTTCCCAAAGCATTCAGAAGTAATGAAATAGCAAAGATCAGAGCAAAAAATAAATGAAATTGATGATGAATTATATGGGAATCCCATATATTTTCGATGTAACAATTATGTAATCTAAGTCTCCTTTAAAAATAAAGGAAAAAAGCACACACAAAAAATACGGAGAATTAACAAAACTAAAGTTGATTCTTGGAGATGATCAACAAAATTGACAAACCCTTAGATTGATTAAAAAAGGAAGATGCAAATAAATAAAATGAGAAATGAATACAGGGACATTACTACTGACCCCGCAGAAATAAATGAGATCATAAGAGGATATCAAGAACAACTCTATACCAAAAACTAGACAATGGATATGAAATCAAGAAAATCCTTAAAACATATGAACCAACATACACTGATCCTAGATGAAATAGAAGACCTCAACAAACCATTCACAAGTGGAGAGATTGAAACAATCATCAAAGAACCACCTAAAATAAAAGCCCTGGGGTAGATGAATTCACAGGTGAATTCTTCTAAACATTAAAGGAATATTTAATCCCAATCTTATTCAAACTATTCCAAAAAATTGAACAGGAAGGAGCGCTACCAAACTAATTCTTTGAAGCCAACTCACCCTAATACCAAAGCCAAATAAAGATACCATGAAAAATGAAAATTACAGACCAATTTCCCTAATGAATATAGAGGCAGAAATCCTGAACAAAATCCTAGTTAAATCCCACAACACATTAGAGGAACTATTTTTCTTAATCAAGTTGGTTTTATAAGAGGCATGCATGGGTGGTTAAACACCAGAAAATCAATCACCATAATACATCACATTAATAAAATAGAGAAGAAAATGTCATGATCATTATTATTAATGGAGAAAAAGCATTTGGCAAAGTATGGCACCCATTCTGGGTAAAAACAAAATACTCCAAATTATAGGAATTGAAGGAACATGATAAAGGGAATATATGGAAAACCCACCGCTAACATTGTACTTAATGATGAAAGACTGAAAGCTTTCCCATTGAGATCAAGAGCAAAACATGTTTGCCCATTGCCACCACTGATGATCAATATAGAGCTAGAAGCTCTAGCTAGATCATTCAGGCAAGGAAAAAGAAAGGAATTCCAATTGGAAAGGAAAAAGTAATACTTGCCCTATTCACAGATTATATGCTCTTATACCTATAAAATCTTGAAGAATCTACAAGAAAGCTGCAAGACCTAATAAACGAGTTCAGCAGAGTGGCAGGATACAAGATTAATACTCAAAAATCAGTAGTGTTTCTACACTCTAGTAATGAGCAATCTGAGGAAGGAAGTCATTGAAAAAATTCTATTTACAATAGTGACTAAAAGAATCAATTATTTAGAAATGAACTTAACTAAGGATGTAAAGCACTTATATTCAGAAACCCTCAGGACATTGCTAAAATAAATCAAAGAAGACTTGAATAAAAGGAAGAACATTCCAAGTTCATGGATTGGAACATTAGTACCTTTAAGATGTCAATTTAAGCCACATTGATATACAGATTCAATGTAATCATGATAAAAATACCAAGAGCCATTTTGGAAAAAAGAAATGGAAAGCATATTTATCAAATTTATTTGTAATGGTAAGGTGTCCTGAATAACCAGAAACATTTAAAAATGAAGAATGGAGTTGGAGGACTATCACTTCAGAGGAGTAAATCATATTACCTAGCTACAGAGGTGAAAATAGCATGCTACTGGGATAGAGATAGACATATAGACCAATGTAACCAAATTGATGGTTCAGAAACAGACCCTCACATTTATGGTCAAGTGAGTTTTGACAAGGTTACTTTACAAACACACTGGGCTGGAGCAGAACAATTTATTCAACAAATGATACTGGTAGAATGGGATATCCATATCTAAAGGAAGAAATAGGACCTCTATCTCAAGCCTTATAAAAAAATTTATTCAAAATAAATCAAATACCTAAATATAAAATCTAGAACCATAAAACACCTAGAAGAAAAAATGTAGAGAAACATCTTCAAGACCACGTGGTAGGTGGTGGTTTCTTAAATCTCACACTGAAAGCATGACCAATGAAAGAAAAAATGGATAAATGGTATCTCCTCAAACTTAAACACTTTTGTGCTTCAAAGAACTTTGTCAAGAAGGTAAAAAGGCAGACTACTCAATGGGAGAAAATATTTGTAAACCTCAGATCTGATAAAGGTTTGATTTCCATGTATCATTGATGTAAAGTCAGCATCCACCAGAGGTTATGAGGGGAGGTAAAGGGAAGAATAGGTGTAACATGGAGCATTTGGGGGGACATTGGAATTGTCTGCATGACATGGCAATGACATATATAGGCCATTATACATTTTGTCAAAACCTATAAAATTGTGTGATACAAAATGTAAACTATAATGGAAATATGTTAGTAGCAGTCCTTTAATATGTGTTAATCAATTGTAACAAATGTACCACATTAATGAAATATATTGTTAATGAAGGAAAGTATGTGTGGGAGAGAAATGGAGTATATGGGAATACCCTATATTTTTAAGTAACATTTAAGTAATCTAAAGCTTCTTTTAAAATAAAAAAAGATCTTGTGTAGGAAATGTTTTCTAAAACTTTATACCCAGGGCACAAGCAATGAAGTATAAACAAGGTAAATGTGGCCTCCTAAATGTTAAACACACTTGTGCTTTAAATGAACTTGTAAGGGAAGTAAAATGGCAGCCTGCTCAATGGGAGCAAATATTTGGAAATGAAATATCCAATGAAGGTTTAATTCCTGGATATATAAAGAGATCGTTCAACTCAATGATAAAAAGACAAGAAATACAGTTCAAAAATGGGCAAAAGACTTGAATAGACATTTTTCCAAAGGGGATATAAAAATGACTAAAAAGCACATGAAAACATGCCCAACATCACTAGCTATTAGGGAAATGTAAATCATAACTACACTAAGATATTATTTCACACTTTATAAAATTGGTGTTATTCTAAAAAACAGAAAACTGCACATGTTGGAGATTATGTGGAGAAATAGGAACACTCCTTCACTCTTGGTGGGAATTTTGAGGGGTGCAACAGCTGTGAAAGATTATTTGACAGTTCCTGAGGAAGCTAAATATAGAATTCCCTTATGACATGACCTTTCCCTTGCTAGGTAAGGGAATTTCAGAAGAACTGAAAGGAAGGATGTGAAAAGATATTTGCACAGCGGTGTTCATAACAGCATTACAGAAATTTGCCAAAATATATAAATGACCCAAGTGTCTATCGAAAAATGAATGGACAAACAATATGTGGTATATACCTATGATGGACTATTATTCAATTCTAAGAAGAAATGAAGTCAGGATGTGTATGACAACATGAATGAAACTTGACAACATTATGCCAAGGGAAATAAGCCAGACACAAAAGGACAAATATTGTATGTTCTCTCTAATATGAACTAATTATAATGAGTAAAGTCCTAGAATTAAAATCTAGAATATAGGTTATCAGAAGATAGCATGAGGGTTGAGAAGGGGAGCTGATCCATAATGTTTATAGAAATTCTTAAATGGATGATTGTAAATGTATGAAAATGGATAGAGATGATGGTAATACATTATATTGAGTACAATTAACCATATTAATTTATAGACGTGAATTGTGTCTGAAAGGAGAAATCTAGGGTCATAAATGTAAATAGACGGAAGACTAGAGGATAAACTTTGGAGAGTATAACAGTGAATTTGGAGGTGGATGAGATTTCTGATCAATCTACATATAAAAGAATGTTCTTCCGAGAAGTAGAACAAATGTATGTCACTATTACAAGGCTATAATATGGTGATATATGTATAAAAGACAACTATTGTAAATTATGGACTATAGTTAGCAAAATTTTAATATCCTTTCATCAATAGCAAAAAAGATACAATATCAATGCTAAGGGTCAACAATAGGGAGTGTTTTACTTTGCACTGGGCTGCCCATGCAAAGTACCAGAAAGGGGTTGTGTAGCAGTTTGATATTTTTTATGAATTCCAAAAATAGGTATTGCATTGTGTTTGTAAACTGTTCTGTTCCTCTGGATGTATTAGATTGTATTAGATTCAGAGGTTTCACTTTTACTGTATTATATGAAGATAAGGGCTTTTATTTGACCACATCATTAGGGCATGCAGGGTTGAATCCTCACTCCTTTGGTGGGAATAAAACAGACTTTCACACAGAAGCAGATACACAGGAAGAGAGAGTTCTGCATAGACATGGCCCTGGGAAAGAAATGAGACTGAGAGACTACAGCTGACCTTGTGGAGAGAACAGAGCAGCTGAGCCCAGAAAGAAATGAGACTCAGGTAGAAAGATAAGCCTTACGCCAGCTTAAAGCTGAGATCAGAAGAAACTGGGGCCATGGAGCCCTAAGAGGAAGGAGGAAGATTGAATTCTCACAGACATCATCTGCCATCTTCCATCAACACAGGGCAACAGACGTTGAGGGAGAAATTACCTCTTATGGTATCTTGAGTTGGACTCTTTAGGGCTTGGTAACTGGAAGTTCCTGCCCCCCAAAAGACACCCTTTATAAAAGCCAACAGAGTTCTGGTACTTTGCATCAGCACCTCTTTAGCTGACAGAATTGGCTTTTTAAAATAAAATTTTATTGAAGTATATCACTCAGACATAAACAATAAGTGTATAGTAAAAGTTGTGAACTTACAAACAGGCATATCATCATACAGTGCTCCCATACATCACCTCATTATCAATACCTTGCCTTGTTGTGTAACATTTGTTATAAACTATGAAAGAGCATTGTCAAAATATTACTACTAACTATAGCCCGTATCTTACATATGGCATATCCTCCCCCAGCCCACCCAATTATTAACACCCTGAATTTGTATTATAATAATATATTTCTCTTAGTTCATGACAGAATGTTCTTATATTTGTTCTGTGAACCATAGACCATCTTCCACCACAGGATTCCCTGTGTCATACTGTCCCAGGCTTTTTACAACCCATTCAAAATGTACACTCATTGATTCTCATTTTCACCACAGAATTGTGCTGTCATCACCTCAGTTAATTTTAGAATATTTTCATTACTTCAAAATGAAAAATACTATACCCCTAATACCTGCCTATTTTTGTACCTTACAACTGAAATATCTTCTTTGCCATTGCTGCAAAAAATATTATAATGTTACTGTTGACTATCATTCATAAGTTATATTATTTTTAATTTTCCCATGTATCACCATATTCCGAAATTCTATATTCAGCTTCTTGAGGTATGCCCAAACTGTCTTTTACACAGTCTGTACCATTCCACATTCCCACCAAAAGTTAATGAGTGTTCCTATTTCTCCTTATCCTCTACGGCACTTGCAGTTTTCTGGTTTTCTTTTTTTTCATAATGGCCATTCTATAAGGTGTGAAATGATATTCCACTTTAGTTTTGATCTGCATTTCGCTAATAGCTGCTGATGTTGAACATTTTTCTTCATGTGATTTTGGCCATTGGTATTTCCTCTTTAGAAAAGTGTATTTAAGCCTTTGCCCATTTTTTAATTGAGTTGCTAGATTTTTATCATTGAGTTCTATGACCTCTTTATATAACATCAATATCAAAACTTTATTGGATATATGGTTTCTAAATATTTGCTCCCATTGAGTAGGCTCCCTTTTTTATTTCTTGACAATGTGTTTTTGAAGAACAAAAGCATTTAATTTTGAGAAGGTCTGATTTATCTATTTTTTCTTTTATTGCTTGTGCTTTGAAACTACTTTCAAGTAGAATTTATGGTTCTAGCTTTTATATTTAGGTCCTTGCTCCATTTTGAGATAATTTTTACATAAGGTATGAGGTAGTGGTCCTCTTTCTTTCTTTTGGATATGGTTACCCATTCTCCCAGCACCATTTGTTGAATAGATTGTTAAGGTCCAGCTTGGTGGGCTTGACAGCCTTGTCAAAAATCACTTGACTGTAGATGTGAAGGTCTACATCAGAGTTCTCAATTCCATTTCATTGGTTAAGATATCTATCCTTATGCCAGTATCATGGTTTATTTTTACCATTGTAGCTATGCATTATAATATGCTTCATTGTCAGGGAGTGAAAGTCCAACAAATTTGCTCTTCTTATTTAAGATAGTTTTGGCTATTCAGATCACCTTACCCTTTTGTATTAGACAGCCAAACGGGTGCTAATGTGAAATACCAAAAACGGGTTGCTCTTTATAAAGGGTATTTATTTGGGGTAGAAGGCAACAGTTACAAGGCCTTAAAGCATCAATTTCTTCTCTCACCAAAGTCCATTGCGACATGTTGGAGCAAGACAGCTGCCGATGTTTGCTAGTGTTCAGGCTTCTTGGGTTCCTCTCTTCCTGGGGCTGCATTTCTCTCCAGGCTTAGCTCCTCTATTTCCTCCACAAGGTTAGCTGTTGACTATCAGGTGAATGGCTCACTTATCTACTCCTGGGGTTTTCTCTCTAACATCAAAACTCCAACATCAAAACTGCTTCTCAAAAAACTGCTCCTTCCGTTCTTTGACTTGACTTTTATATTCAATTCCCCCACCCACCAAGGGGTGGGGCTCAACGCCCTACTGACATGGCCCAGTCAACGCCCTAAGCATAAATTAATCATGCCCAGGTTAACAGATCAGTTTACAAGCATGATCTAATAATATATTAGGAATTCATAATTATATCAAATTGTCAAACGGCTACATTCCACTCTCTGAATTCCAAAAATACATTACAATATTTAAAAAAAATTAAATCAGTAACAATTCAAGTACAAAATCATATCATAGGCAGATTAAAGAAATACAATTTGTCTTCAGGAAAAATCCTCTCTGCTGTAGACCTTTGAAACTTACAAAACCATTTAACTGCTTCCAATACACAAATGGGAAGACAAAGGATAAACATTTTCAATATCATAAGGAGAAATAGGGATGTTAAACATGAGTCATGGATCCTCTACAGTTCAGTAAACCAGCAGGGCATCCTCCATTCAATTTCAAAGTTTGACAGTCATTCTTAAGATGATGGTTTCTTTTCTTTGGGGCTACATGGGAACCCACCCTTTCCACAGGCTTGCCCAACGGCCATTTTCTTGGTTCCACCCTCATCAAGCATCTGGGTGTCTACCAAGCTCCAGATCTCACCATCCAAGAGTATTAGGGTGATTGCCACACCTTACCCAATATTTGGGTTAAAGTCTTAGTGCCCCTAGTACAGTGAGGGGAAGACAACATTCCTCCTAACATTTGGCATACAGGTTTAACCCTCTCAGAGCAACGAGTTGACCACCTGGCCTTCCCTAAATTTGGCATACAGGTTCATCCCTCTCAGAACAATGGGCTGACCACCTGGCCTTTTCTAATCCATGGGAGACAAGTATAACCCTCTCAGAACTATGGGGTGTTGACCTTAACCACCCTAATCTCTGAGGAATGTGTTCCACCCTCCCTGCACCCTGGGGTGGCAAAACTCTCCCAGAACATCATGTGGGGACATCCACCCTCTTCAACTGCTGGGGAAAACTCATCCTCTCTGTACATATGGGTGGGGCTCCTCTCTTGGCCCAAGGAGATGTCTTAATCCCAGATCTCTGCTTCCATGGTTTCCTTCTCAACGCTGTTTCTCCTTCAATCTGTACTTTCCATGTCCTCTTTTGTCCTTGCTGACAGTGGTTTTGTTCATACAGCTCTCTCAAAAACTGTTGGTTTAGCATGCAGGAAGCAGGGGTCTAAGGCATCAGACAGTAAGACTTTCCACAAGTCTTTCTGAGATAACTTTATCTTCAGTTCTGATTCACAAGTTCCAGGTTTAGCTAAGTCTTCAAATGGGGCACTTTTATCTTGGAAATTGATTTCCAAAAATTTGGAAGTTCTGGAATCAATTTCTGTTTCCTTTCTGCCCAAAAGTTCAGTCCTTAGTGTACTTTGCTCATGTAGTATTTTGCTATAAGCTGCAAGGAGAAGCCAAGGCACATTCTCTGAGTTTACCTTGGAAAGTTCTTCAGCTAAATGTTCCAGTTCACCATATTCAAATTCTGTCTTCCATATAACACCAGGAGTTAATCTTGCTAAGTTCTCTGCAACTTTAAAACATGGATCACCTTTCCCCCAGTTTCCAATAATAGTTTCATCATTTAATTCTAAGGCATCATAGAAAGTATCTTTAGCGTCCATATTACTATCAACAGTCTCTTTAAATTCATCTAAGCCTTTTCCATCAATCATTTCACAATTCCTGCAAAAAATACCCCTTACCCATTTATAAAACCATTGCATCATTTTGGTATATGCAAAAGCACTATCCTACTCCCGGTACCAAATTCTGTATTAGTCAGCCAAAGCGGTGCTAATGTGAAATACCAGATGTTGGTTGGTCTTTATAAAGTGTATTTATTTGGGGTAGGAGTCCACAGTTACCAGGCCATAAAGCGTCAGCTTCTTCTCTCACCAAAGTCCATTGCCACATGTTGGAGCAAGACAGCTGCCGATGTTTGCTAGGGTTCAGGCTTCTTGGGTTCCTCTCTTCCTGGGGCTGTGTTTCTCTCTGGGCTTAGCTCCTCTGTTTCCTCCACAAGGTCAGCTGTAGACCATCAGTTGAACGGCTCGCTTCTCTTCTCCTGGGGTCTTCTCTCCAACATCAAAACTCCAACATCAAAACTGCTTCTCAAAAAACTGCTCCTTCTGTTCTTTGCCTTGCCTTTTATATTCGATTCCCCCACCCACCAAGGGGTTTGGCTCAATGCCCTACTGACATGGCCCAGTCAATGCCCTAAGCATAACTTAATCATGCCGAGGTTAACAGATCAGTTTACAAGCATAATCCAATTATGTTTTTGGAATTCATAATTACATCAAATAGCCAAAGGGCTACACCTTCCAAATACATTTGATAATTGGCTTTTCCTTTTCTTCAAAAATGGCTGTTGAGGTTTTCATTGGGATTGCATTGAATCTGTAAATCAGTTTGGGTAGAATTGATATCTGTGGCAGATTGGCATTGTTTATGAATTCGACAAATAGATATTGGATTATGTTTGTAAACTGTTCTGTACCTGGGTGTGGTTAAATTATGAGTAGGACTTTGACTGGGCCATGTCAGTAGGACATTGAGTCCCCATCCACTTGGTGGGTGGGGACTCACAGATAAAACTTCATGGCAGAGTAGAGGAGTTGGCTTATTGATGCTGAGTTTTGAGGTGGAACCCAGGAAGTGAATACATAGAAGAAGAACACAGAGGAATAGTGATGTCTTCTTAGATATGGCAGAAGCCCGAGTGGGAGAGAGAGAGAGCTGTTCAACTAATAGTCTATAGCTGGCCTTGTGGAGAGAGCACTGTAGCTGAGCCCAGAGAGAAATGGAGCCCCAGGAAGAGAGGAACCCAAGGAGCCTGAACCCTTGGCAGACATCAACAGTCAATTTATCCCAACACATGGCAATAGGCTATGGTGAGGGAAATAGCTTATGCTTTATGGCCTGGTAACTCTATGTTTCTTCCCCAAATAAATACCTTTTCTAAAAGCCAACAGATTTCTGGTATTTTGCATCAGCACCCCTCTGAAAGACTAATACACATCTTAACATTATTTAGTGTTCCAATCAATGAACATGGAATATCATTTCATTTATTTGGCTTCTTTTACCAATATGTTCTAGTTTTCTGAATGCAAGTCCTTCACATCTTGGTTAAGTTTATTTCTAAATATTTGATTCTTTTAGTCACTACAATAAATAGAATTGTTTTCTGACTTCCTCCTTAGATTGCTCTTCAGTACTGTATAGAAACACTAGTGATTTTTGCATGTTAATCTTGTATCTTGCCACATTACTGAACTTCTTTATAAGTAGCTTTGTTGTGGAATTTAGGAATTTTCTAATTGATATGATAGGATCATATCATCAGCAAATAGCAAAAGTTTTACCTCTTCTTTTCCTATTTGGGTGCCTTTTACTCTTCTTCTTGCCTAATTGCTCTGGCTAGAACTTCTAGCATAATGTTGAACAATGGTCATGACAGTGGGCATTCTTGTCTTGTTCCCAATCTCAGCAGCAAAACTTTCTGCCATTCACCATTGAGTACGTTAATTGTAGGTTTTTCATATATGCACTTTTCCATATTGAGAAAGAATCCTTCTATTCCTACCTTTTGGAGTGTTTATATCAAGAAAGGATGTTGTATTTTGTCAAAAGTTTTTTCTGCATCAATCTGCTGTTATATGACTCTAATGATAATTTACTGTCATCCATTGAGCCTTTCATTCCCATAAGCTCTGTTCTTTTCTTTTCAAGCTTTCAAATTGTTCTCTATGCTAAACTGTTGTCTTCTTAATATCCTTTATCTTTTTAGTCCGACTTTTCTTCAATTCCTTACATTGATTTTGGAAATTTGTGTGATTATCATTGATTCATTGTCTTAAATCCTGTATCTCATGAGGATTTTTGGTTTTTCCTTTGACTGGGCTATATCTTCCAGTTTCCTAGTATGACTAGTAATATTTTGTTGATGTCTATGCATCAGAAAATGGTGAATTTGTTCTGGCAATCAATTGCTCTCCCTTGCCTAGTGTTTTCATTCATGAATCTTCTTTGATTTATCGTTCAACTTACGCTAAGGCTTTAAAATTATCTAGCTTAAGTTTTCAAAATAGGTCCAGGGGCCCACTAATGGGGTGCAGGTCCACTTTAAGGGGATTGGGACAAGAGTCACCTAAAAGCAGTATTTCTCCTTGCAGTTTCCTGGCCAGGCAGCAGATGGGGCATGTCAGTGAATCTTTCCACTCATGTTTCTTTCAAACTCTATTTGCCTGAGATTCTGGTCTGGCCAAAGCTGAGATGCAAAGTTGGCTCTGGTGGCCAAATTCACTGAAGAAAAACCTTTCTCTCCCATCCATCACACCTTCCCTCTTCCCAAGGATGAAAATGTCTCTTCTTTTCAATGTTGGCAGCATTGATCCATGGATATTTTGTTTTGTTTTGTTTTGTTTGGGCTTAACAACAGGACTTTATTGACTTAAAGTGTCAGAGGATACAAGGTTTATTTTCTCCCAGTGTCTGTATTTCCTGGCTGGTTGGCAATCTTTGGGTATCCTTGGCTTTTCTGTCACATTGCAATGCACATGGCGATTTTGCTCCTTGATTTCCAGCTTCTGGCTGCTCCCTATGCTCCTTTTTTCTGGGTCTGATTTCCTTAGTTTAAAAGGTCTTCAGCCCTTTCAATTTGGGTACATCTTAACTAATAACATCTTTTTTTACATTTTTTTTTATTTTAAATTTTTAAATTGGTATTTAGATCACTTAAATGTTACATAAAAATATAAGAGATTCCCATATACCCTGCTTCCTACACTTCCCACATTTTCCCACATTAGCGACATCTTTCATTATTGTGGTACATTCATTACAATTGATGAAAACATTTTAGAGCATTGCCACTAAGCATGGATTATAGTTTACATTGTAGTTTACACTTTCTCCCACACAATTTTGTAGGTTATGGCAAAATATATAATGGCCCGTATCTGTCATTATAACATCATTCAGGAAAATTCCCAAGTCCGCGAAATGTCCCCTCTGTTCACCTATATTTCCTTTTCCCTGCTTTCAGAACCTGTAAAGGCCACTGCCTCCAGATGAAAGAAACAGTTTCTTCCATTGCTAAAATCACTGTAAGTCTATAGTAGAATACCAGTAAGACTATTTTAGTAAATAGTTCATTCCCCAATCCTGAGGATTCTGGGATGGTGCTGCCCACTCCACCTCTAATTGAGAGGAGGCTTTGATCTCATGGGGTGGATGGGACTCTCTTGCTTGCAGTTGTAGAGTCTCTCAGTTCCTTGGGGTAGTTGTTGTCCATCATCATCTCCTTGTTAGTTGTACCTGGGTGAGTAGGTATTGCAACTCCATTGAATTTCAGGGCCCACCTGGCACATGTACAGCTCAGAGATTAAAGTCTCTTGGAGGTACACCAATCAACTCCAACACCAACTATAGGTTCAAATAAAAGGGACAGTAGAGACATGTGTAGATAATTCAGATCTGAGTCCAACTCTGTCACACTCTGGAGCACAAACTCCAAAATAGGGCTACTGGTAAGGCACTAGACTCCAGAGCTATATGTCATGACCGTAGGTCTTGTGTGTCTCCAGAGCCCTCAGGATCCCCACTATTTGGGGTAGTATCTACCTTGGCCATCTATGAGATCTTGCTGACACATGCATAATTGTTACCTCTTTGATGATCTCTGGACTCACTTTGAAGTCTCTTAGCCATATACACTCATTTGTCTTTACCTTTTCTCCCTTTTATTCAAGGTCAATTTCCAGTTGTATCACCAGCCAGTGGTTGGTAGTAATCTCTCAGTGCCAGGGAGGCTCATCCTCGGGAGTCATGTCTCATGCTGTGGGGAAGGTAATGCATTTTAAGGTGAGTTTGGTTTAGAGAGAGGTCACATTTGAGCAAAAAGGAGGCTCACAGGAAGCAACCCTTAGGCAATCTCCAACACAAAACCAAGTTGCAAATTCAAGAGAAAAGGCTTGCAAACATAATCTTCAACATCAAGGGCTCATCAATGGACCATCTTTTTCACTAGTCATGGCTTCTGAACATGGGGACTGTTGCTGTCCCATTAGAGAATGTGACAGAGCTCCCCAGGATGGGCATTCCATAATCTTTCAGGTGTTGTGTGAATCTCCACCTACTGTGACAATGCTCCCTGAACATTTGAACATATTTATATATCTTATATGCATTCCCAGGTGAACTTCCTCCCATGTATCCCCCATAACTAACACCCCACCCCATTGATCCTCCCCTGCCATATCTGTAACCCTTCTGTGATCCAAAACTTCTTCAAAAATGAAGCCAAGAATATTGTCACATTCAATTAATCAGAAAATGCAATAATAATTAGAGGTTTAAACACAGGAATTAAAATACATAGCAATTTAGAGAAACTAAAACTAGAATAAAGTAAAAAAGATTGGGGTATTACAAAACCAAGAACAGGTAAAAAAATTTAAAAAATAACATAAATTATTTTTTTTGACATTTTTCTTTTCATCACTGTAATAACGTTGTCCTGTATATGCAGTCATATTTTCTTCCATTTCTTCCCCAGTGTCTTAACTTTTTTTTTCCATTGCCTTCAAAGAAGTTTTAGGTCACAGTAAGGTTTCATAGAGAATATAGGGGACTCCCATATACCCAACATCCTATACCCTATTGCAAACTCCTTTTCAGTTTAGTTGATCTTGTGCAATATATCTGAATGATCCTTTTCTCATTTCTGTTTCTATATATTTTTAAAATACTTTCTTTGTGTTTACCCTTGAGTTTATATTACATGACTTATATTTATAACTTGCTAATTTGAAAAGATACCAACCTAATTTCAATACCATAGTATTCTCTCTTTCCATATCCCTCTCTTTTCCCTCTTTATGTTTTTTCTCCATTTTAACACTTTATATTTTGCATATCCATTATCAGAAATATACCTTTATCTTATTCAATTGTCTTATGATTCCTATAGGAATTAAGGAGTAGAGTTGTATATTGTGGATACAGTACTGCTGGGTTTTGCATTTATCCTTTTAATTATCCTGACTAATAATCTTCATTTCTTCACACTACTCCAAGCCAAACTCTCTTGTCTTTTCCTTTTAACTGCAAGAGTCCCTTCAGTAATTTTTCTACGGCACATCATTTGTTGATGAACCATCTCAGTTTCTGTTTATCTGAGAACATTTAAACTCACCCTCATTTTTGAAGGACAGTTTTACCAGATAATAGATTTTTGGGTGACATTTTTTTCTTTCAGTCCCTTAAATATATTAAACCACTTCCTTCATGCCTCTATAGTTTCTGATGAGAAATCAGCAATTAATATTATTGAAGAACCCATATATAGGATGAATTACTTTTCTCCTGCAGCTTTGATAAGTCTCTCTTTATTTTTGGCATTTGATATTCCAATTATTATGTGTCTTGGAGTAGGATTATTCTGATATTTTTTGGAGCATGTTGCACTACTTGGACATGTATATTTATGTCATGTAAGGGTTGGGAAATTTCCAGTCATTATATCCTCAAATATTTTTCTTCTCCTTTTCACTTCTCATCTCCTTATGGGACACCAATAACATATATGTTTATCTGCATCACACTGTCACTCAAATATCTGAATCACTTTTGAACTTTCTCTATTCTATTCTATGTCTGTTCTTCTGACTGTATGATTTCAATTGCCCTGTATAGTTGTAGACAAACTTTACAGGACAATTGAGCTGTAATTGTCTAGTTCATGATTCCTTCTTGTGCGTATTCAAATCTTCTTTTGCATGCCACTAGTGTATTTTTAATCTCTACTATTGTGTCATTCATCCCCATAATTTCTGTTCTATTACTTTTTATACTTCCAAGTTCTTCTTTATGCTCACACATTGTCATCTTAATATCCTTTTGCTCTTTATCCATATTTTCTTCATCACCTTGAATTGATTCCTTTGAAATACTTTGATTAGTTCTTCCAATTACTGATTCTCTTCTGAAGTTTTAATAGTATCCCTTGACTGACCCATATATTCCTGTTTCTTAATATGACTTGTAAATTTTCACTTATGTCTAAGATTACCTTGATGAGTTAACTTGGAATGTCCATTTTCCCCTCTTGTCTAGGTTTTATTGTTATTGGCTTTTTGTTTATCCTCTTCCTTGATAATAAGCCCAACTCATTTTAGATCTCTAGAGTAGTCCAGGATTAATAGTTCAGATTTTCTTAGCTCTTATCATTTGAATCTTCCCATGGGAAGTTTGTGCTATTGTTTTTAACAAATCATATTTTGATACATATTAATAAAGCATAAATTGATGCAAAGTGTATAATCAATGGTCTTCAGTGTATTCACATATTTATGCATTTATCACTTCAATTATTCTTATAGCTCCTTCATTGTTCCAGTAATAATAATAAACAAAATTAAGCAAAAAAAAAACAAAAAAAACCTCGTCACCTTTCATTCTGTCTATGTGTCCCCTGCTGTACACTGTTGCTATTCTCTTTCCTTCTCTCTAGTATATTTGTACATATATTTTGTAAAAACCGTCTTATATATGCACTATCACCCCTATTCTTGTTTTATATGATGTTTTTACTATCTTATAGATACCCATGTTACAGTTTTTACTTTTCCTTCTAATAATACATATGGCCTTATACTTTCCCTTTCAATCACCATCATACCTATATAATAGTACTGCTACTTACAATCACCATGAAATGCTTTAACCAATTCTATTTATTTCCAAAGATTTACAAATATTTTTACCAGTTCTGCATAGATTAACCTTAGATTTCCATTCTCTAACCTCTTTCTATTTTCTGGTGACCTATATTCTAATTATTAACTCCATGAGTTTACACAATATATTTGGTTCATAACTACAAAAATAAGACTACTTATTCTTTTGTGTCTGGCTTTCTTCACTCAATATAATATCGTCTAGTTTCATCTATATTTTCAAATGCTTCACGACTTCATTTCTTATTAGACCTGCATAATATTCCATCATGTGTGTACACCACAACATGTTTATCCATTCACCAGTTGATGGACACAGGTTTTTTTTCCAACTTTTAGCAATCATGAATAAGGCTGCTATGAACATTGTTGTGCAGATGTCTGTTTGTATCTTTGCTCTCAGGTCTTCTGGACATATACCTAGTAATGGTATCACTGGGTTACATGGAAAGTCTATATTCAACTTCCTTAGGAAATGACAAACAGTCCTCCACAGGGGCTGTACCATTCTACATTTCCACCAAAAGTGAATAAACATTCTTATCTCTCCACATCCTCTCCAACATTAATACTTTTCTGACTATATAAGAGTGGCCAGTGTAATAAGTGTAAAGTTATATCTCATTGTAGTTTTGATTTCCATTTCCATAATCAATGATGATGTGGAACACTTTTTCATATGTTTCTTCACCATTTGAATTTCTTCTTGGGACAACTGTCTTTTCAAGTGTTTTGCCTATTTTTTAAATAGGGTAATTTTGTCTTTTTATTTTAGAGTTATATGATCTCCTTGAATATCGTGAATATTAAACTCTTATCGGATAGGTGATTGCCAAATATTTTCTCCCATTGAGTCCACTGCATTTTCTCCCTTTTGACAAAGTCCTTTGAGGTGCAAAGTGATTAATTATGAGGTGGCTCCATTTGTCTATTTTTTTCTTTTGTTGCTCATGCTTCGGGTGTAAGGTTTAAGAAACTACTGCCTACCACAAGATCTTTAAGATATTTTCCTCTAGGAGTTTTATGGCTGTCACTATTATATTTAGGTACTTATCCATTTTGAGTTAATTTTTATACAAGGTGTGAGTTAGGGCTCATCTTTCTTTCTTTTGGATATGGCTATCTAGTTCTACCAGCATCATTTTTGTTGTTGTTGTTGAATAGGCTGTTCTGGCCAAGTTGGGAAGGCTTGAAAGCCTATTCAAAAATTGCTTGACTGTAGCCATGAGGGTCTATTTCTGAGCTCTCCATTTGGCTCCATTGGTCAATCTGTTTGTCTTAATGCCAGTACCAGTTTTGCTTTGTTTCACGAATGTAGCTAAGTAATATAATTAAAAGTCAGGAAGTGAGAATCCTCCAAATTTATTTTTTTCTATTTTTATTATCTTTTTGGCTATTCAAGGCCCCTTACCCTTCCAAATAAATTTGATAAATGGTTTTTCCACTTCTGAAAAAAAAGCTGTTGTAATTTGAAATTTTTATTGGGATTGCATTCAATCTGTATAACAGTTTGGGTAGAATTGACATCTTAATGATATTTAGTCTTCCAATCCATGAACACGGAATGTCCTTCCATTTATTTAAGTCTCCCTCGGTTAATTTTAGCAATGTTTTGTAGTTTTCTGGTTACAGGCTCTTTTTGTCCTTGGTTAAGTTTATTCCTAAATATTTGATTGTTTTAGTTGCTATTATAAATGGATTTTTTTTCTTATTTCCTCCTCATATTGCACATCAATAGTATATAGAAACACTTAATTTTTCTGTATTAATCTTGTATCCCACCACTTTGCTGAACTTGTCTAATGATTCAGGTAGCATTGTTGCAGATTCTTCAGGAGAGTCTAGATAGAGAATCGTACCATCAGTAAATAGTGAAGTTTTTCCTTCTTCTTTTCCTATGTGGGTACATTTTATTTCTTTATCTAGCCTAACTGCTCTAGATAGAACATCTAGCACAATATTGAATAACAATGGCAACAGTTCACATCCTTGTTTTGATCCTGATCTCAGTGGGAAAGCTGTCAGTTTTTAACCGTTGAGAAAAATGCCAGCTGTAGGTTTTCCAAATATGCACTTTACCAAATTGAGAAAACTTCCTTCTATGCCTATCTTTTGGAGTGTTTCTATCAAGAAAGTGTGTGTATTTTGTCAAATGCCTTTTCTGTATCAATTGAGAGGATCATGTGATTTTTCTTCTTCAATTTATCAATATGGTTTATTACACTAATTGATGTTTTTATGCTGAACCACCCTTGCATACCTGGGATAAAACTAACTTGATCGTGCTGTATAATTCTTTTAGTGTGCTTTTGGCTTCTGTTTGCAAGTATTTTGTTGAGGATTTTTGCATATATACTCATTACAGATATTGGTCTGTAATTTTCTTTTTTCATAGTATCTTTACCTAGTTTTGGTGTTAGGGTGATGTTGGTATCAGAAGGAATTTATAGTTTCCTTTCCTGTTCAATTTCATAAAAGAGTTTGAGCAAGATTGGTATTAGATCGTCTTTGAATAATTGGTAGAATTCACCTGTGAAGCCAGCTTGTCCCGTGCTTTTCATCTTTGGGAGGTTTTTGATGACTGTTTCAATCTCTGAAAATTATGATTAGTTTGTTGAGGTTTTCTATTTCTTCTACGGTCAGTGTAGGTGTTGGTTCGTGTGTTTCTAGGAATTTTTCCTTCTTTTCTACATTGCTTAATTTTTTGGCACACAGTTGTTCATAGTTTCCTCCTATGAACTCTTATTTCTGGGTGGTCAGTGGTAATGTTCCCCCTCACATATCTGAATTTATTTGTTTGCATTTTCTCTCCTTTTCTGTCAGTCTAGCTAAGGGTTTGTCGATTTTATTGATCATCTCAAAACCTCAATTTCTGATATTATTGATTATCTCTATTGTTTTTTTGTTCTTGATTTCATTTATTTCTGCTCTGATCTTCTGTATTTCTTTCCTTTGGCTTGGTTTGGGATTAGTTAGCTATTCTTTTTCTAGTTCCTCAGGTGTGCAGCTAAATATTCAATTTTTTAGCTCTTTTTTCTTCTCCTTCTCCTTCTCCTCCTTCTTTTCTCCTTCCTCTTCTTTTTCTTCTTCTCTGACTTCTCCTTCTCCTCATCCTCCTACTTCTTTTTGTTCTTTTGGTTAGGCAAGTAATAATTTATTGGGAAATTAGGGAAAAGTGCAGAGCTTCCTGAGAGATGGCAGAAAAAGATGGAAATACACACTGAGATTTGGTGTGGGCTCTTCTAGAATTGTGTAGTCACCTTTTAAACTATTAATTATTCCTCACCTTTGCTAGGCATTGTGGGCCATCAATTTTCCTCTCGGCACTGCCTTTGTAGTGTTCCATAAGGTTTGATACGTTGTGTGCTCATTTTCATTCATCTCAAGATATTTGCTGAATTCTCTTGCAATTTCTTCTTTGACCCACTGTATTAGTCAGCCAAAGGGGTGCTAATGTGAAATACCAAAAATGTGTTGGTCTTTATAAAGGGTATTTATTTGGGGTAGAAGTCCACAGTTATCAGGCCATAAACCATAAGTTTCTTCCCTCACCAAAGTCCATTGTCATGTGTTGGAGCAAGACAGCTGCCGACATTTGCCCAGGGTTCAGGCTTCTGGAGTTCTTCTCTTCCCAGGGCTGCGTTTCTCTCCGGGCTTAGCTCCTGTTTCCTC
>JAQZBX010041165.1:0-22439 GCA_029593785.1 Cabassous unicinctus
TACTGAAATCACTGCAGTTATCATTTTGAATTCAGGAAAATAGACATATATGTAGCTATTGATACAAAGTTGCTTTGTAGAATAAAAAGATGTTTATAATCTGAATTTTTTCATTTAAAATAACATATATAAATATTTCTAGGTAAAATAGCAATCCTTTTTAGTGAGCATCACACATATATCAAGTTTAAATAATATGTAATGCACTGCATTCCTACCCCATTAAGATGTAAAATAATATTTAATTTTAAATTTCAATTGCACCTTACTTAGAATGAAGGTATAGAACAAAGTAGGAAATTAAGGTTTAAAATTACATAAAGTCTCCTACATACATTTCCAGCAATTAGAAAAGTGATGAGCTAGATACAAACCTTCTTATAGGAATATAGAATCTGAATTTGGAAAAGAAAAAGTTACACGTCATCACTGAGTTTTACAAAACTATAATAATATAAAGCTTGTCCCAGTGTAGAGCAAGGTGATCTCTGAAATCACAAGGCAGTGAATTTGGGACTATAAAAAGGAAATATTACTTCATAACCTTTAGTTAACCTGTAGATACAGTTCCACAGGAGGTCATAAAATCAAATTCTGTAGTTGGATTTAAAAGCTGGATAATTTTATAGCCACTCATAATATCAGGGTTCAAGCTCATTGCCTTCAGCGACTGGATTAGAATTCTTTGATCATTCATGTTAGTGGACTGCTCAGTATGAAGGTAGGTAGTATTATATGTTGTCTTAAAGGTTAAATATTGGTTCCTTGGAGTCAAATAATGCCATTTACTGCCTTGGTTTCCTTTCTAACGTGCTCAAGAGCGGTGAAGGAGGGTGGAAGCAGCAGAAAACTGCCTTCCCAGACAGCATTTGTAATTCTCTTGTGGAGTCCTCCCATCAACTTACAAACCTACATGCACAATAAGCCTACATCTAACTCCTCCATCGGATGCCTGCTAGCATTCCCATTTTCAGGTTCTTTCATCTTATGGGATGTCATTTGAAGAGCAGGCACGTTTTCCGAGAATGCCCTCTCCCCTTCCCTATGGTACATTAGCTTGTGAGCCTGTTTCATACCCTGGTCATGTGCTTAAAAAATACAAACTGCAATGCCCCATCTATTCAAACTTTTAAATTACTTTTTTAAAAAATTACTCATCTTTAAAGATCTTAAAGCTTGGAATTTCCTGCCCCTGTGCCTTTGCTCACACTGCCCCTATCAATAAAATGCCATTGTTTACCCCTCCCTCTTCAAGGACCCATTTTTAATGCCAGTTTCTTCATGAAGCATTCCCTGTTCTTCTTGGATGAGAGTGATATCACACCATCCTCCCCATCCACACTGTGCATCCAAAATATTGCATCTCTATTTCTGGTATTTATACAAATCAACCTTATTCTAAAAGTATGTATAAATATATTTGGCTTACCTCACGATTTGCTCTCTCTAGATTGTAAAAATTCCTGTTAACAGGAACTGTACTCAAGTCATCTCTTGTCTCCCAGCACCTAGTCTACTGCTTGACTATACCCAGTGCTTAGTATATATGTGTGGCATGAAGCAATTATTGAATGAATGGGGGGTGGGGGTTTCTTTGGACAAAAATGAATGCTAAGAATTACTTTGTGACACACCTGCTATCAACATTTTTATATAATTCTTACCTCTCTTCTTCCAGCCAGTAATTGTTTTCTTTCTTGGTTACTTTTGAAAATTTCAGTCCTTTAAAATAATAAAAAGAAAATTAACCTCTTCAAAAAATATTTCTTTGATGCGGGAGTCACATGAAAAGAAATACCGCATTAACAATAGATAAATAAAAGAATGCTGAAACTGTCATTATTTTAAACACAATTTTGTGGTTGTTTCTAGATAGAGATAAATGAACACCAAAAATATCATTTTGTTAACCTGCTTCTTCCATCTAGTGGCAAAAAGCAGTAAGAAACTTGTCCTAGAAAAATACCATGATCAAATAGTTCTAAATACCATTTCAGGAATTACTGATAGTGAGAGTTGAACATTTAAGGATTAATTATAAGTACATGATAATTATAAAACATACTTTTACCAAATTGGCAATGTTCAGCTGGTAGAGCTGCCAAAGTTACTTTAATTTTCATGTGTATTTGCACATCTTACCAAAGACATTTGCTACGTATGCCTGGGTATATATCATCCCCACACTAAATTGGAATGGATTTTCTTTGGTATAGATAGATATATGTCTCTTCCAAACTGTTGGATAACTATTTAGAATTCCATTTCTTCCTCGATGATAGGACAGAGCTGAGCTGTTATAAATTTCAAGAGGGCTCACAACTGAGTCACTGAAATTGATTATTTTATTGGAATTATCAGTTAAAATACTTTTGCAGTAATGGGCATTGAAAAACTTCAAGACTCGTAGTAAGGGGTCAGATAGAAAACGTAAGGCACAAAACTTAAAGGAGGTAAAATATGTTCCCCTGCATTGTTAGAACTGCTTCAAAGACATTAATAAAAAAAATATGCAATGCACAGCATAATTGTGCATTCTCTGCACTCTCAAAGGCCACCAGCTTATCCTTAATACATGAGGTTGACTGCCCTTCTAACACTTTCTGTTTGACTCACTGCAAATGTAATTAATGTTTTAAAAGTTAAATGTGAGTTATGCAAAAATAGAAAGAAAGTTCCCAAAGACAGCAAACTTTCCCCTTCCCCTATTCAAGGGAACCAGTTAACAATGTGTAGTGATAGCGTAAGAGCTGTCAAAGCTATTAAATATATCAAGACTAAAGGGGGAAAAGTAAGTGTAAACTTTTCACGAATATTTTAAAATCCAAATTTTTATTTAAAGAAAATAAATTTTTGTTTGTATCCTAATTTTCAGGAAGAGAAAAATCCTGCCATAACACCTATGGTAGTTTAAGGCTTTTGTGGACCCCAGAAAATTATGTTCTTAAATTAACCCATTCCTGTGGGTGTGAACCTATTGTAGGTGGGACCTTTTGATTAGATCACTTCAGATAAGGGCTTTTGATCAGATTACCCCAGGTGGCCTCAGGTGGGTCTTAATCCTCTTACTGGAGTCCTTTATAAATGGGATGAATATACAGAGGAAAAAAAACACAGTTACAGAAAGAAAAGACACAGGAACAGAGAAGAACCCACAGAACTGGAGAGAGAAAGTCACAGACAGAGCAGCCAGAAGCTGAAAGCAGCAGAGCCCAGAGAATAAGGCAGAGACTGGCAGATGCCACCAAGTGCAAAGGAGTCCAGGCTCGTCTACAGCCATGTTTGGGGAGAGAGTTTCACCTGATGTCTTGATTTGGACATTTTTCTCAGCCTTGGAACTGTAAGATTCTAAGTTAATAAATCCTCATTGTAAAAGCCAACCCATTTCTGGTATACTGCCTTGGCAGGCTTTAGCAAACTAAATTATCCAAAGTAAATTGAAGTATAATAGGATATGCTTTTGGTTCCTTTCTTCCTCCTAGACGCCTTCCCCCTGATATGGGAGCAGGCTAAAGTTTTTATATTCTGCTTGTGGGCATAGAGAGGAATGATATAAAGGGGAGGGTGAGGCAAAGAAGTTAGAACATTCGGGAACCCTACCTAGGGAAAGGGGGCAGAAGGTGTGTATTAGTCAGCCAAAGGGCTGCTGATGCAAAATACCAGAAATCTGCTGGCTTTTATAAAGGGTATTTATTTGGGGTAGAGGCTTACAGTTACCAGGCCATAAAGCATAAGGTACTTCCCTCACCAAAGTCTATTGCCACATGTTGGGGCCAGATGTCTGCCAATATCTGCCAAGATTTCAGGCTTTCTTCCCAGGGCTCTGTTTCTCTCCAGGCTCGATTTCTGTGCTCTCTCCACAAGGCCAGCTGCAGACTATTAGGGGAACGGCTCTGTCTCTCTCCCCAGGGCTTCTGCCATGTCTAAGAAGTTGTCTCCATTCCTCTGTGTTCTTCTCCTGTGTGTTCATTTCTCAGGCTCCAGCTCCAGCTCAAAACTCACCATCAAGACTTCAAACTCACTCCTCTGCTCTGCCATGTAGCCTACTGACATGGCTCAATCAAAGCCCTAATCATAATTTAATCACTCCCAGAGGAACAGACCTGTTTACAAACATAATCTGATATCTATTTTTGAAATTCACAAATAGTGTCAAACTGCTACAAGGTGGTTCCCATGTTCCAGTATTCTTGTGACCAGATTCCCTGGATAGAGCCAAGAAAATGGTGCCAACTCACTGGGAGATTGTGGAGTCACTGTCACTATTTAGGTTTCCCAGACACGAATATCTGTTTATAGTATCAAGCCAGCAAGAGCCAGGATGATGATGGAATCTGGTGCCCCAGCAGGACCACTGGCACCTGTGGAAGAACCTAGCCTAATAATGGCCATTTCATTTACTTTACAATCATATGTCCCCACAATTGAATTGTGTGGACTACTCTTATGGTGTTACAGTGTAGTTTTAGTAAAGCTAGCAACCTTGGTATTTAAAAATTTCCTTGTTCACTATGAACAAGTTCAGTTCCCAAGAAGCCAATTTCAGACAAACTACATACAGAGTCACTGGCACTAATATTTTATTCATTATTTTGGGGAGACCAATCTTACATCAGAGTGAAGGGAAGAAGTTATATGCTAGTAGGTCATGAGAGTCAGTACTGTGGTATATTTCCTGGAGTTTAAGACCCAGCTGTGTTATTTATCAGCTCTATGACCTTGGGCAAATTATTAACTTCTTTGAGCCCCAAATAAAATAAAAATGATGATAATACCCACATGATCACATGATAAAGTCGTTTTGAGGAATTGAATGAGAAAATGCACATAAAGTAGCCGGCAAATAAGTGCTCGATAGATCCAAAATATTCTTATCTACAGGGCACCTAATATATACTAAGGATTTTGTAATACATTATCCTGCATATAATATGCATAGCTACCTCATAACATTTATTTAAAACATGTTTGTGAAATGCATTTAAGAGTGATTCCTTTGGTTCAAATATTTCCTCATCATGGATTCCTTTTGTAATAGGCATGGTGATTTTGATAAGCAATTTTCAAGTCTTCAAGTCTTTGGGTAGCCTTCAAAACAGACAATTACAATTATGTTAAAGTTTGTTTTTTTAATTTTTGGAGTTTCTTAGCAAATCGTATCTGGAAAGCTTAAAATTTAAGCAAGGAAACTTTAAAATATATAATTTAAAAGAAAAGATGAAGGTGAGTAAATAAAAAGAAAAAAACATTTATTAAAGGACAAAAATAGGAAGATAAAATGGTCATCAAAACCTTTTCATCAGTAATGAATAGAAGATATCATGAATTGCTAAAAATATTGCAGCCTATAATTTGTATGAAGCCAAGAGCCCAAAGAGTTTTAAAAAGGGAGCAGAGAGGGCCATTCTATAGCACTCAATTTTCCTATCCCGTGTGAATCTGAATTAGAGTGAGGCTATAATATGGTCAAATTTTCTGTAAAAATTATGAAAATTTATGAAGAATGGAGCATATTCTTATACCTGGATAGAACACATGCATTACTAAGACCCTGTAGAAGGTCTGAAATTTTATTCTTTATACTTAAGAAGGAACAAAAATATAGGGACTTTTTGTCATAATTTGCTTACTCACTCTTGTTTACTCTTCTGAAGCTACTTATAATTATTAGCTGCTTGCCTTTAACATGCAGACTAAGATTCTTGGAAAAGTGTTTCTGAAGGACTCCCAAGACTGTAAAAACACACGGCAACTTTATAAAATACTTTAGCCTCCTAAGTGAAAGGTTTTCTTTGTATGCCACATATTTGCTTTTTTTTTTTTTTTCCTGAATCTACACATGGTTCTAAAATCAGAAGTAATAGATTTATTACAGTTTTCACTCAAACTCCTGGACATTAATATAGAACTTATTTAGAGAATTTCAAATCTCTCTACTTCATCTACACCCATCTATATGTCTCATGAAACACAAAGCACTGTACTGATCATTCTTCAAGAGTTCCAAATTGTTCTGCTCATACTAGCAAAAGGATCTCCAGCAGCCAGCTTTCTTCATCATCTTTTGAAATACAATTCTTTTTCAGGGTTTCTACAGCTGCTCCTAGAAAAGGTTGATATCTCTATTGCTTACTTCAACTCAACAACCATTTAAAACTACAATAAAACTTGGTTAATTTATCTGAAACACTAACAATTAGAAATACTTATTTTCCAATGTAACCAATATTTTCCATTTCTCCATAATATCTAACAGAATGTTTACTATACTACTTTTAACTATAAACACATAGTGAAAAAGAAAAAAAGTTCATAAGCAGAATTTTCATATAACAAGAAGAACTATGGTCCTTCCTAACAAATGGTCACTTCCCTAGAGGTTGAAAAATGACAAAAAATGAGCCAAATACCTGTTTGGTAAAGAGTGGCATACAGGGCCTCCACAGCATGCTGCAATAAGTGTTAGAATCAGGACTGCCTTCATTTTTAAAAGCCTAAAACAAAAATACATGTCCTAAGCCATTTATATTTTAATATAACTTATCAAGGTTCAGACATTAAGTTTCATTATTTGCCAGAAATTTTATGATTAATAGTATTTACTGTCCTTGGTTGTATGCATTTATTGATAATGGTGACAGATAAATATGACAAATATATGGCAAGACCAATGGACAGACCAATATCACACTAGCCTATCTCTGAGAGGGCTAGGTACAGTCAATACAATGCTTACTTCTTTTTAGCTTGGTTTTTCTTTAAAAATTTCATGAGAACATTATTAATGGAGTGAAACTTTCTGTTTATCTTCTCAATATTTACATAAGTCTAGAGGAAGCATTTTCAGCAACCCTTGCAATCAGCTTCTAGCCTTTAGTGTGACATTTGTTTCATCTTCTGCACTAAAATTGGGAAGAAATCTTCATTATTTAAATTATTTTCATTCATTCAAGATAATTTTTAGGGTCTAGTGGTTGCAAATCACCCTGCCTACCCTTAGAGGGGAAAAGGCAAATTAGGCACAAATCCTATCCCTAAGGAGCTTACAATTTAGTTGGTGAGTCACTAAACAATTAAGGCAGTGCAAAAAGAAAAAAGTGCAATATGAAAGATTTGCATAGATAAAGATCTATGGAATTTGTTTACTGACAAAAGAACATTGATGGTTGGATAGGATCTGATCATCAATACACATGTGTGCAACTAAGGAAAAGGATTTCCTTCATTCTTATATTCATGTTTGGGCCAATTACTCATTGGGACACTGATTTAGATTTGTCCACCCTGTGTGAGGAAACTGAAAAATAGAGTGATAATCTACTTCCTCATTAACCAGAACATAGCCAGACTTTGTGGTCTATTTCTGAACTTCTATTAAGAAGTGATGAGATTCTGGATATATTTCAAAAGTGGAGATGGAATTTGCTGATGTATTAGATTTGGGTTGAGCTAGAGAAATGTTGGTCCTAAGCTACAAAAAGATTTATCATTTATTAAGATAGGAAAGACTGTGGGAGGATCAGCTGTGGTGGCTGAAAACAGTTTATTTTGGACATGTAAGTAAAAGATGCTCAGACAACTTAGTGGCATGAGCAAGAAGTGTGTATCTTCAGGCAGACTTTAGGGGGATGAAGATAAACATTTTGGAATTATTAGCACATACATTGTATTTAAAACCACAATATTGACTGTGGTAGCCAAGGGAGTGAATATATAGAAATAAAAAGTCTGACGATTGAGCCTTGAGAAATTCCATTTTTCAAGTTTGAAAAGAGAAGGAACTAGCCAAGAAGAATTAGAAGGACTGAGAAAGTGATTTCCAAGGGCCAAGTGAAGGAAATATTTCCAGGCAGGAAGGACCAATATTGTCAAATTCTTCTGATAGTATAACTAAGATGACACCTGAGAAGCTTATAAAAAGGTAAGTGCAGATTATTTGAGATACAATTTCTCACCTATCAGAATAGCAAAATCTCAAAAGTGTGATGGGAAGCGGGTGTGGCTCAAGCAATTGGGCTCCTGTCTACCATATAGGAGGCCCAGGGTTCGATTCCCAGGGCCTCTTGGTGAAAGGCAAGCTGGCCTGTGTGGTGAACTGGCCCGAGCGGCAAGCTGGCCCGAGTGGCGAGCTGGCCAGAGTGGAGTGCTGGCCCACACAGAGTGCTGGCCCGCGTGGAGAACTGGCGCAGCACGATGACGCAACAAGAAGAGACACAGAGGAGAGACAATCAGAGATGTAGCAGACCAGTGAGCTGAGGTGGCACAAGAGATTGAGTGCCTCTATCCCACTCTGGAAGGTCCCAGGATAGGTTCCCAGTGCTGCCTAAAGAGAAGACAAGCAGACACACAAGGGCAAACAGCAAGTGCAAAACAACAGGGGGCGGGGGGAATAAGTAAATAAATCTTTAAAAAAAAAGTGTGATAATGTGCACTATCAAGAGGCTGTGGGAAAACAGGAATAGTTGTACTTTGTTGTTGGCAATTCAAATTTCCCTAGGGTGGGTAATTTTGTACTAACTAGTAAAATTGTACCCACAATATCATTCCTAGGAATATATGGAAAGACAGACAGGCAAAAACACAAAAGATTTTGGAAAGTCAGTGGTTAAGCAGCCGATCAGCAATCTATTCTCTTCTTTTAGTTGGGGATATCCTGTGAAAGAAAGAAAGAAGATGATTCAGTCAAATCTCCTTTTAAATCTGCTTATGACTGACTAATGATATTTGCTAGCAGAAGAGCCTCAGGAATGCTTTTAGATGGATGTATTTAGTTGGTTTAAGATTGCTTATGATGAAAAAACTGGATGAGGATTTATGGAGCCTGGATCCTTGGAAAATGTCACATAACCAATTCAATTATGTTTATTGACTAAAATATTGCTCCTTTGGTGGTAAGCCCTGTAGCTGAAAACATTGGATATATTGCTGTATTAGTCAGCCAAAGGAGTGCTAATGTGAAACACCAAAAATGGGTTGGTCTTTATAAAGGGTATTTATTTGTGGTAGAAGTTCACAGTTACCAGGCCATAAAGCATAAGTTTCTTCCCTCACCAAAGTCCATTGTCAGGTGTTGGAGCAAGACAGCTGCCGATGTTTGCCCAGGGTTCAGGCTTCTTGGCTTCCTCTCTTCCCGGGGCTGCATTTCTCTCCGGGCTTAGCTCATGTTTCCTCCACAAGGTCAGCTGTAGGCGATCAGGCGAACGGTTCGCTTCTCTTCTCCTGGGACCTTCTTTCCAACATCAAAGCTGCTTCTCAAAGACTGCTTCAACTCTGTTCTTGGCCTTGCCTTTTATATTCAATTCCCCACCCACCAGGGGTTGGGGCTCAAAACCCTACTGACTGACATGGCCCAGTCAACGCCCTAATCATAATTCAATCATGCCCAGATTAACAGATCAGATTACAGGCATGATCCAATTATATTTTTGGAATTCATAATTACATCAAATTCCCCAACAGTTACAATTGCCTTTGTACTTTTCATGGGCAGTGTATTAGTCAGTCAAAGGGATGCTAATGCAAAGCACCAGAAATCTGTTGGCTTTTATAAAAAGGTATTTATTTGGGGTAGAAGCTTCCAGTTACCAGGCCATAAAGCATAAATTACTTCCCTCACCAAAGTCTGTTGCCATATGTTGGAGCAAGATGGCTGCAAGGGTTCAGGCTTCCTCTTAAGGTTCCATGGTCCCAGCTTCTTCCAATCTCAGCTGCTGTCTGGGACAAGTCTCATCTCTCTCCTGGGGCTCATTTCTCTCTGGGCTCAGCTTCTCTGCTCTCTCCACAAGGTCAGCTGTAAACTATCAGGTGAACGACTCATCTCTCTTCTCAGGGCCTCTATCGTGTCTAAGGCGCAATCTCTATTCCTTTGTGTTCTTCTGTGTGCTTACTTCCCAGGCTCCAGGATCAAAAACTCCTGCTTCCTCCTCTGCCATGTCATTTTCTCTGTGAGTCCCCACCCACCAAGGGGGTGGGGATTCAAGGTCCTACTGATGTGGCCCAAAGCTTTAATTGTTATTTAATCATGCCCAGAGGAACAGATCAGTTTACAAACATAATCCAATATCTATCTTTGGAATTCATAAACAATATCAAACTGCTATAGGCAGTATTGCCTAAGTTCACTCTTCACTCAATTTTGATTGACCATATTAAATGGGAAACTTTGGAATTGTCTGAAACCTCCTCAGTAGTAAAAATTAAACAATATGGAATTCCAGGAGGGCAACAACAGATCACTGTTCTAATTATGGAAATGGTTGATGTGGGAGTTTTGATTCCCAATAACTCCCTTTTTAACAGTCTTTCTAGATACTATATAAGGCAGATGATTCCTAAAGGTAAACAATACACTGTCAGGGATCAAACAAGGTGGTTCTTCTGATTGCTCAGATATACCTAATAATGTGAAAACTATATAGGAAGTACAAGAGGCCACGGGGGCTTGGTATGCCTTCATAGCTCTTCTTTTCCATCCCAATATCAGAGTCCAGCCAGGAAGAGTTTGCATTTTCATGGAATGGAAATCAGTATATGTTTACTGTATTGCTGTAGAGATATTTGAATTTCCTGGCACATTACCATAATTTAGTGAAATAGGACTTGGACAGAACCATTAAGAGCAAGTTAGTGCATTACACTGATGTAGTCATGATAATTACTTCCTCAGAGGAAGAAGTTGAAGAGGAGTTAAGGACCATTATCACCTTTATGAAACACAAAGAGTGGCTGATAAATCCAGCTAAATTCAAGTCCAGAACAATGTGAGAAATTCCTGGGAGCAACCAGAGGCATTCCTCACACTGTGAGAAATAAGTTATTGTTTCTTACAGACCCTACCAACAAGCAAGAAGCTCAGAGAGAGCAGGGCTATTTGCGTTTGGCAAAATCACATTGCTCTTTAAAGAATACTGTTAGCCCCTATAACAAATTTTTCAAAAATAAATCTTATTTTAAGTAGAGAACCTGAGCAGAAAAAAGCATTAAAAGGTTTGCCGAGGATGGTGGTCCAGGGAGACCCACTAAGACATCATGATCCAACTACTCAGTTTATACTTGAATATCTGCCTCCCAGAACATATGCAGACTGAAGTCTTTGGGAGAAATCAAATAGGCTACTTAACAAAGGCCTCTTGGGTCTTCAACTTGAAAACTAACTCAGGCAACTGCTCATTATAGCCCATTAGAAAGACAATTGCTAGCTTGTTACTGGGAGTTGGGCAAAACTAACCTCACCACAGAAAAGCATAAAATAATTCTGAGGCTAAACATATCAATCATGTCTTGGATGGTGTCAGAGACACATTGCATAGGGAAAGGGTAGTACAGCAAATGTCACTGATGAAGAGAAATGCTATATTGAAGTTCAAGGGGAGCCCTCTCTCTGCATACACAAGCAAGTTACCCATAGAGCCAACAATAGATTCTTTGGAGTAGGATCTTCTCTTCCCACATTGCTCTTTGGTCCAAACCCAGCCAAGATAAAGCAGCTGCCTGGTTCACTGATGGGAGTTTCTAGCTGGAAGGTCACATTACTCTTTCAAAATTGGCACTTATATGCCTTGCTGATAGGACAAAACCCTGAGGAAAGAAAGAACAGGCAAGTCTGCAGTTCTGGCAGAAAAGCTGTTTATTTAGCAATGGGAGAAAAATTAGGCTCCTGATCTCAGCAGAGAATTTGGATATTTATTGTACAGATTTTGCGCCAAAGCCAATGGTAAATGTGTCTGAGATGACTAGACAATAAAGAATACCTCTATATGTGGCATTCAATTATGGAAATCTCTATGCAAATTTAGAAGAAGAATTAAAGTGGGTCATGTGGATGCTCACCAAAAAAAAAACCTTCCCAGCTCAGATATGGGATTGGAATGCTAAGGCACATAGTTTAATCAGATTCCTGATCTAGGTACCAGAATTCTTGAAATCACTAGTATGTAGTTCAGATACAGAAACAACACCATGTCTTTGTTACAGGGGGTAGATATTACGTAAGGATACCTGTACAAAGCTCTTCTGTAATATCTGGAATAAACCTAATGGAATCTCTATTCACCACCCCAATGATTGGAAATATGTAGTATGCAGGAAGAGTCTACTTCTGTTGGGAAGGAATGGAATGGTACTGTAATATTAACTGATGTAAGGTGTGCCAAACATTAATCTTTCTTCAACAACTATATGGTGCCACAAAGGATTTTTAAGTTTCTTATACAATTAAATAAAAATAAGACATAAATAATGATTCCCTAGGATGAGAAAATATTTTAGGAAGCTGAATTAAAGCTCCCAATTTATGTCATACCTAGAGAAACTGACTGACCAGAATATGTTACCAAGCAATGGGCTTGCTGCCCAATGTACACAGGAATCAATACTGTGACACCAGGATTTTGAGAAAAGAAAGAGTTTTATTGCAAGGTCAACCAGCAAGGAGACAAGAGGCAAGCCCAAGTCTGTCTCCCCAATCTGAGATTTAGAATTTTATAGGATGGGAATAAAGGGAGATGGGGACAGTGATGGAGTTTCAGGTTGGCATATCCTATCAGTTATTTATAGAATTGCCCATATATGGTAGAAATATGCCTGTGGACCATATCTTCCTTGTTGAGGGACTCCTCACATTTCATTTGCTTCCAATGTTTTTTCATTCCTGTAATTTTGCTTCCAAGGAGGGTTATTTTTGTTCCTATTGTCCCAAGGATCATCAAGAAGCTGTGTTCTGTGCATACTTCAGTTTCTAAGCTGCGACTAAGTTTGCCTGTAAAACAAGCTCAGGAAAGAATTTTAGTTATGGGAGAGGAAGAAATTCTGATAAGCAGGTTTTGGCCTGAGTCTTGACTTTTTTAGTTATAACTCATGGCTATTTCACTCACGGTTTCAAAATGGAAGCAAATTTTGACTTGGAAAAATTTACTTAGTTAAATGCCTACCTACATAAACACATTATAAAAAGTTTCAAATAACTGTGGGTGAAGGTAGGAAAAAGATTAACTGAGTTGTTAAAAAAATATCAAAAGACCTATGAAACAGTATGGTCATGGTTAAGATGCTTTTTAGAGGGAATTCTTACTCCCCATTATATAGGTTCATTTCTTGGTGGTCATAAAGTTTATAGGCTTATTCGTTTGTATTAAAATATCATGGAAACTGTTGAAAGACAAATAATGAAAAGATACCTAAGAAATTTGTGGCAAAGAGATATTGACCAAGGTCAGAATGTGGACTGGGGATAAAGGAATTAAAGCTGCTGGCCTGTGATCTATTTCTCTTTGATACCACAGGAACATTCTTTGTGAAAGATAAAAGGCAGGTGACCCACTGTAATCGTCTTGTAAACATGCTGACACTGACTTCCTTAGGCTAAAGATATTTGCTAGCAGGAGTGTTCTTATCTATAGAATGCTCTTAGCAGGACTGTCCCTAAAATGGATTTATAAGGCTTGGTACCTGAGGAAATGCCACATAAGCCATATCTGGATTTAAAATGGAGATGTTTCATAACCTAAACACCCCGCCACTGTATGAGGTCAACCACAAACCTCCTTTAAAGATCTCATCTATTACTCTGTGCTAGAGATGATGTCCAAGGCCAAAAGGAAGGTCCAAAGTAGTCACACAGGCCGTACAAGACCTCTCCCTGCTTCACCTGAAACTTTTGGTTATTTATAACCTTAAAATTATCAGTAAAGCTTGATACTGGGTAAGCTCCCTTATTCATATAATTCTAATTTGACAATCCAGTACTTTGTTAGCTCATGAAGGCTAATATTTATATCTAAGAAGGAAGAAGGGGATAAGATTATTTATACGTATTTGCCTGTATTAAAAAATGGAAGTAGGAACTATAATTTTTTAATGGTTATCTATAGGGGAGGAAGGGAATGAGTTAGAGGGAACTAGAATGGAAGCCAGACTTCTTTGAGTATACCTTGATTTATAGAATTTAACCTGGAACCTTGCAAATATTTTAAATTATTTTAAATTTTAAAATTGTTCTAAAAATTGAAAGAGGAATGAAACCAATGAGCCTAATTCTGTATTGAATTTGGTGATTTTATACACAAACAGAAACAATTTTCAAGTGTCTTTAAAACATAATTTAGCTATATATACTTGGTGGGATATACTCTAAGTTCAAAAAATTGCAAAACAAAAATAATGTACTCCTTAAACTCTTTTCAGTAATCATATTGTTGGTGATAGTGTTGTTAAATTATTTTGAGTCTGTTGTGCGCATATTGCAAGTAAAACAAGTGAAAAATTATATTGAAATCACTGAAAATCAATATTTTGGGCCATGTTAGAGAGGAAACAGATGTAAGATGAATGAAGTTAAATAGAAAGTATCAAAATGAAATCATGATAGGTTTTCTCTTTAAAAGGCCTAGAAAAAATGCTCAACCCATTAGCAATAAGCACTCCTAGTCTACAAATAGTGGTCTCTAAATATAATTTGCTGCTAAGGCAAACAAAGATTTAATAGAGAAATGACTAGCTCTATGTCTACAGCAAGCAATGTATAAGATGAGCCTGGAAAATCTTGTCGTAGCAAATAATAGGAAATAACCTATTAAAGACAGAGCCAACTTAAAGAGGCTCTCATGGGCCAATGGGCATCAATAAGAAAAATACAATAGATTGATGAAAATCAAGTATTTTTAAAACCATTAATTCATAATGAGCTTAGAAAAATCTCAGCGTTCCTCTTTGTAGTTTGTTAGAGAACCAATTATTCTGAAAACTGCAAAATAAAAAGAAAGAATCAAACATGTGTCCTGCCTTTCCTATAAAAGCAGGGTTTTATGGTATCCAAATAGTTGAATCAGGAAAATTTTTATTGACAAAATTATTCCAGCAAAGAAATGTAGAAGTAATGACAAAATTGGAATACCAATATTTTACAATGTCCAATGAATTTATGGAGGTAGGCCATATTCATTGATGGCTCCCAACATCACAAAAAAGGAGATAAGCATATATTATGTGCCTCCTGATAGAAGAATGCAAATATTCTTACCAAAAATTGAACCTGAATGTGACCAAGCTTCTAGATCTAAATTTACAAGAAATACATATGATGAACATATGAAAGTGCAGTAATACAGTTATCAATATCCATACTGCAGAAAACTCTATAGGGCAAAGATTTCTAAAACATGAGGCCAATATCTAGAATGGTACTGGAGTCTGTGGTTTATATTTATGAGACATGTAACAGAGAAAGTCATTTTGTATACATGAAGGAAAGTTATTTTGTATTTGTACACATCCATTTTATATGTATGGATGAAGATGATCCAGAAGATGGGAAGTAAACTAAGCATGAATAGAGCTAAAGATCTATGATACAATGAAATCATCAATATCTAGATCAGTCTACCACATCTCCTTTATAGTTTAACCTGGTTTGAGTCGAGTTTACTTTTACTTGTAACCAAAACATCTTAATTAACAGATTAAGGAAATAGCTACATACCGTGAAATGAATCTATTTAAAATTTGATATTTATATATGTAATTCATATCTCTCTATAAATAATGTTTTATTCTTAATTTATAAAGTCAAATGGAAGAGTAAAAGAAAAAGCCAGATTTCTCTCTTTCTTAGCCTTAAAGCTGCATTAGATGCACATTTAAAAAAAAAGAAAAAGACTAAAAAGGATACACATTTAGTAGTGAGCTACCCCTCTAAATCTTCTCCAGCTACTAGCATGTTAGCTAATTACCCAAAAGATAATATTACAAACAACAAAAGTGTTTAAAGTTTGTTTTCTGTGAACATTTTAAATTGATAAATTTTGAATTTTTGTGACAAGATCCAATATAAGAACAAAATTCTTAATATTTACCCTTGATGAACTCTGATATTTTCAATTCTATGCAATTAATTGCTGGTTCCAGCATACTATATAGATTCATAATCCACTCACTAATGGATTTGTAAATTGCAGCTTGAAAATCGCTGATAAAAATGACTCTATTTCATTATTTTTGAAGGAAGATATTCCCCTCAAGAGAAAAAAAAAGATGCATTGTCATTGTTGCAAAAAGTAAATTATTAAGGCCAGGGAAGCAGACCCATTCACAATTTTTAGGTTTTCTGCACAAGTTGACTATAAGGAGATCATTTAGAATAAATTACTGCTAAATTCAGCAGTATGTGATATATAGAAATAAAAGGCTATTATAGTTATTGCAAGTTATTCAATGGTGTAAGGTCTGACTGCCAAGGTTTCCATGTCTTCTGAAATTTGTCTTTTGATCTTTGAAAAAACCCAAGTTAGTAAAAGCATTTACTAACGATGCAGCTGTGTTCTCTTCCTCTCTAATAGTCTTTTACACTATGATTCATTACCTAATCATGATAAATCCTAGGAGATAGCATTGATATTGGTCACCAGGGCACCACCAAAGTACACTTGCTGCAATGACAATTTGCACTTATGACTTTGCTGCAATACATGACACCCTGGAGGGGCTGGAGAAAAAGTGAATGGGTCTCCCTTAGCAAGTGGCTTATGAATAGGGTGTCTTGAATGCTCATCTTTCCTGTGGGAGTACCACATAAGAGTGAAGAGTTTGTGAACCTTTTTCTCTCATGTTATTTTTTTTAAAGAAGCTTTAGATTACATAAATGTTACATAAAAAATATAGGGGATTCCCATATATCTTACCCCTTCCTCCTCCCCCACTTTTCCCCATTAATAACATCTTTCATTAGTGTGGAACATTTGTTATAATGGTTGAACACATATTGTAGTATTACTACTAATCATGGTCTATAGTTTACATTATGGTTTATACTTTGCACTGCATAATTATATAGATTTTGACAAAATATATAATGGTCTGTATCTGTCATGTAAAAATGCCCCATGTTACACCTATTCTTCCCTCTCCCTCCCCTATTTAACAAGTATAGTGCTAATTATAGGTTCAAATAAAAGGGGCAGAAGAACCATGTCTAGGAAAATTATAAATGAATCTAACTCTGATACATTGGGGAGACAGATTATCATATATTCCAAAGTAAGGCCTACTGATGGGGTGCCTACTTCCTGGGGTTGTCTGCCCTGCCTATAGTGTTTAGATGTCTCTAGAGGCCTTAGGGGCACCCCTGCTTGAAGCATTGTTTACTGTGGAAGTCAGTGAGATCCTCCTGAGGCATGTGAAGTTCCGACTCACTTTGAAATCTCTCAGCCATAAAAACTCATTTGTATTTAATATTTCCCCCTTTTGGTCAAGGTCTTTTTCCAAATGCATCACTAGTTGGTGCTTGGTAATGAGCCCTCGGTGCCAGGAAGACTCATCCCTGGGAGTCATGTCCCACACCGGGGTGGGGGTGGGGGATGCTTGGGGGGGTAGGCAGTGAGATTATATGCTGAGTTTGGCTTACAGAGAGGCCACATTTGAGCAACAAGGAGGCTTTCAGGCAATATTTATTACTAGGCTATGTTTCAATTTCACCAAGAACAAGGTTGATAAGTACAAGCATCAATATCAAGGGCCTGGCATATTGGTCTATTCTCCTTCACTAGGCACTGTCCATGTACTATAGAGATTCTTGCCACTCTATTAGAGAATGTAGCAGGACTCCCGAGGATGGGAATTCAATATTCTGTCGGTTATTGTGTGGGTCTCCACCCACCAAGACACACTCCATGACATAGTCTATACAGGCATGCCCCAGGTGCACCCCTCCCCACACATCCCCCCACCATCAATACCCTGTGCCAGTGATCCTCCCCTGCCACAGTTGTAACCCTTCTGCAGTCCAAAACCTCTCCAAAAACAAAGTTAAAAATAATGAAATTAAATTAAATAAAATATTTTTTTGCATTGTGCCTTTCATCACCATAAGATCTGTTATCTTTTATGTATATTGATAATTCTTCTGTATGTTCCTCCATTGTCTTATTTTTTTCACTTTATTTTCCAAGAAGTTTTAGGTTACAGTAAAGTCATAGAAAATATAAGGGATTCCCATATTACACCCCCTCCATCCTTCCCCACCAATAACATCTTACAAGAGTACAGTACATTTGTTACAATGGATGAACAAATATCGAAGCATTGCTACTAACCATGGACAATAGTTTACATTTTGGACCATACACTTTTATGGGTTCTTACAAAATGTATCATGGCCTGTATCCATAAATGCAAGATCATGCAGAACAATTCCAGTACCCCCAAAATGCCCTATGTTCCACTCATTCTTCCTTTACTCCCCCTCAGAACCTATAGCAACCACTAAGTTTCAATTTTTCAAGAATAAGATTCATAGTTACATGCATTAATATTGATGGCTTGACATACTGGTCTGTTTTCTTTTATTAGGCACTGCCCCTGTATTCGAGAGATTCTTGCCCCTCTATTTGAAAACATAGCAGAACTCCCCAGGATGGGAGTTTAATATTTTCTTGTTTATTGTGTGGGTCTCCGCCCACTGAGATGACATTCTATGACAAGATGATCATATTCATATTCCATAGAAACATGCCCCAGGTCCCCACGTTATTTTTATGTATAGAATCAGGGAGGAAGAGATCTTGATTCAATTTCTCTATTTTGTAGATAAGTAATTATATTAGACAGCGTTCTCCAGAGAAACATAAGCAACAGGAGATAGACAGATAGATAGATGGATGGATAGATGGATGAATAGATAGATAGATAGATATAGATAGATACATAGATAGAGATAGGTATATATACCCACACACATATATGATTAATTATAAAGAATTGACTCACATGACTGTGGGAACAGGGAAGTCAGAGCTCTGTAGGGCAGGCCACAAGCTGGAAACTCCCATAAAGGTGATGCTGAAATCCTTCAAATTCTGGAGGGAAAACTGGCTGGTTGGAAGTTCCAGCCAGAACCAATGCTGAAGTTGAGGTAAAAATTCCTCTTCTGACCTCTGAAATCCTCAATTCTGACTTTTAAGACTTCCAACTAATTAGATGAGAAGGCTCCCCACTTTGCCAAGGGTAATCTCCTTTGTTGATCATAGATGTAATCAACTGATTATACATGCAAATTCCATTTCGATTTACCATCATCTTAAAAAGCAGTCCAGTCCTTGACCAAACCAATCGACATCACAACCTAGCCAAGTTGACACATGAAACTAACCATCACAGTAATCAAGACACAGTAGCCAAGTGCCTAGTATCCAAAATCAAATTGTCAGCTTCTTAGCTGTATGATCTTGGATCAGACACTTAATCACTGGAGGTCTTAGTTTCCTCAATTAGAAAAAGAAGAATTCCAACAATATCTACTCATGAGCTTCCTCTCAAAATTATACATAAAATTATCAGCATTGTGCCTGAAAAATAATATTAGATATTTTTATGAAGTAACTTGCACATGGTCAGGAGTTAGAAGAAAAGTCAAAACTATTGTGGAAATACAAGACACTTGATGTTTCCACTGTGTATACCAAAGCATACTATTTATGTCATTAATTATGTTTTTTTTTTTTTTTCAGGATATTTTCTAAATGCTCATTCACAAGCATCTGTTTCTGCAGTATAATTTTTACTTCTTGGAATGCTCAAACATGTTCAATTTATAGTTTGGTTTTCTATTTCAGTACAGCTATTTTTATCTTCAAAAGTTGTAGTCCAGGTACTTACTGATCCTACAGTGCCTTAGGGCATTATTACAAACATAGGTTTTCAGTGTTCTATTGAGTCAGAAATACTACTTAACAGATATTCCAGGTGATAGGCTACCAGAACAAAACTGATTTTTTACTATATTCTTCATTCTCTATAAATTTTTTAGGAATGCAAAGTAAAAATAGAATACACAAAGCTCTCATGATAGCTAACAAAATAACTATATATTATTTTATTATAATTCATCCAAAGTGTAAAGTGAAATGTCATTCAACAATACTTTCTACTATTTCTTCTTTAAATTATATATTATATTTACAAATATGAGAGATAAAATTTATCCATGGATCCCATTGTATTGTATGTAATGAAGGTGAAATTTGTATGGGTACCCCTCACTTTTCATAGATGCCTGACTTCCGGTTTCCTATAGTCTTGGCACATGTGCATCCTAGATCTAGGGTGACTCTTTTTTTATTATTTCTTACATGCAAAAACGATAGCTGTGGATAATAAATAGTTATAATAGTCAATTCCATAAGTTTTGCTCCTGTATAGCAAAATCAGGACAAGAAATTATCAGAAAAGTGGCTAGTACTCAAAGAATGATGATTCAACAAAATCAGGTACCCCACATATATCTCCAATTATAAGATTCATTATACTCCTCTCAAAATCAAATGCCACCTCTAAACTTAAGTTCAAACATTTATAGAGTTAATTACCCTAATCAGGCAGTTGAGTCAACACCTAGTAAAATCAGCATACACAAAGCAAAATTTTTGACTGTGAGAAGGACTAAATGAAAATTTGGAGGTGGGGTAGACAGGATTGGGAGAGATGGAAACTCAGGAGAGAACTAGAAGGAGCTGGGGGTTCTACATGTTTAGGGGCCATTAAAAGCATCAGGAGCTATTAGAAGGACCCAGACTAAGGCACATTGCCTTGTAATTATTTGTTGATAAGTCTGTCTCTTTGCTAATTCCAAAGGTCCTATGTCTACACAAAGTAACACAGAACCTAGTGCACAGCAGGCGTCCAAAAAGTATTTTATTGGATTAAATAACTTTATAGAATATATTTCAAAGTTTTTATGTATAGGGAGAATCCTGAAATATTTTCCCTTATGATACTGATTTTAACAAGAAAAGGAGGGGAGGTGGGAACATTTACACAGCATATGTTTTTCCTCCTGTCTTTGTCTTTGTTGCTTTCCTTCCTATTCTCATTGAAGAAAAGATAGGAGACACAGGATTAGTTAGTTTTGACCCAGGAATTGAGCCAGTGTTTAGTAATTTAAAGAGTTCTCATTATTCCTAAATGTATGACTCAGGTTTCAACAACCTGCATTAAAGATTTTTTCCTGTCAAACAAGCTACTTTCAGTATCCTAGATGAGTTGAAAGTAGACAAAAGCGGAAAGGAGACAATTCTTATTACTTTTTCTAGAACCAGCAGTGCCTATCAACTTACATAGAACACAGTCAATAAGCATCTGTTGAATCGAAATTCTTTCTGAGGACTTCTAACAGCTCCTGATGCATTAGATTTGCTCTGATGGGAATTTAAGTGAAACATAGAGATACTCATGCTTTGTGCTCATTCCCTTGGGTCTATCCACATGCCTCTTTCCTAAGTTTCCTTTCCTTCCATCTCCAAATCTTATCCCAACCAATCAGCCAAACCATTTTCCAGGAGTCCATAAGTATTGATACTTAAGGACACTTCACAAGTGGGTGACAAGGTAGACTACTTGCAGCTCTGCCCACTGGAAGGCTTCCCTTTGCCACTGTCTAGCAGGGCCATTCTTGAGTGGGACTGTGGTGGGCAACTGTTCACTTTGAGCCAGTACCAACACATGAAGGTAACCATCAGGCTTGGGTTTTTTCCTCCTGTTACATAGCGGTAAGCATGCCCGCATTTAGCTATGAGTGTAAGTTGAGGGAAAGACATCAGTGCAACAGATATAGGTGACACAGGAGTCTGGGATGTCTATTCATGCAACTTATTTGTACTCTCTGCATCTGCTCAGACATGCTCCTGAAAATAGTATTTCTATTATATGATGGATCTTTGCTGAGCCCTCTTAACATTACGACTTGGTGTGTCTGATAATACTGACCTCATGATGGGTAGCTCTGGTCACATAATCACTTGTACGTCCCACGATCAGGTGCTGAGCCTTTACTAGCACTCAGGAGTATGGCAGGAACTGCTTTTCAAATGTTCTCTTCTACAGAAGGCATGGCTTTGCTCCAGGAACCTAAGGAGTCTACATTACTATTGGGGCTTGCCAGACACTCTACCCTGTATCCTATTCACCGTGGATAACTTTAGCATCATCAGATCTACTGAGTGAAATAGTCTAAGTGTCACAGCTGACTGAAGTGAACCATATCCAAGAAAGTCTGGAACACCCTCTCTTGCTCCTGAGAATGAACTTGGAGTGTGGCTGTGGATCTAACAGACTTTTATGAAATGTTCTTGGCCAGGACTCCTTTGATCACCTGGCCTACATAGGTCCCCACCCTAACTGAGAGTCATAATGGCATTTAAGATCCACTGGTATCATTGTCAGCTCAGACCCTGTATCCAATGGTCCTCAGAATGTTTTAGTAGTTATCTTTCTTCAGATTAATTTTGGTTAAATGGCCAATCTTTAGGGAAAAATTAGGAAAATATTTATTGTATATTCTTTTTTTTTAACTTTATTTGTACATTTAATAATTGAAAATAGAAACAATTAAAAACTAAAAAGTAAACACAGATGAATAAATATATACATTTCTCCATTAAATGTAATGGATACAT
>JAQZBX010041166.1:9654-22531 GCA_029593785.1 Cabassous unicinctus
GCATGAGTTTTTCCCTGGCTCTTCTTCAGCCCCTCGCTGCCTGTGCCAGATGCATTCAGAACTGGGTCAGGGCGAGGGAAGGCATCTTTGTAGCTTTCTCAGACTTGCTCTTGGACCCCTCTGCCAAGTTGGATTAAAGGCCAGGGCTGCCGAAGACCCTGAGAGCCGCAGGAAGTGCTTCTCCTGATATCACACTTCTTGCCTGTGGTCCTGGTCCCAGAACTTGGACCTGGTAACAACCGCTGTTTTAGGTTCATATTTGAGGTAAAGAAAAATAACAAAAACAAAAAACAGAAACCTCCTTGGAAGGAGGTTACCATTTACCAGTGCAAACCTAGGCTGATCAGTTAAGGCGCAGGGAAAATGAAGACCAAAGAATGCTGTTGGGCAAGATGCATGAGTGCTAACCAAAGGGTTGAGAGGTGACAAGACACTTAACCCATTTCCTGTTTAATTTTTTTTTTTTTTTTACATGTTTGTCTTATTCCCAGCTTAAAAGGCATGGACCATAGTTTACACCCTCTTATATCCCATATAGCACCTGGCAGCAGAGTTGGGATTCCATAAACATTTGTTGATTTCATTGATTCATCTCCTCCCTCTTCTCTAATGAATCTCAGATTAATAGAAACCGATTCGGCCCTAACTTTGAAGTAAAGAAATTTCCAAACCCTTGCTTATAAAGGAATTATTTTAATCTACCCTTGTTGGAGTATAAGCCTGTTTCCTCTTGTTCCTTTTACTGTAAAGATGAGTAGGATTAAAGCTGCCCAGAGCCAAAGGCCTGGCAGTGCCAAGCTTCCTCTGGGCACAGAGCTGGGGTGTGTGAGATTACAGCTGGCAATGCAGACTCCCACTGAGGTTGGCCTTGAGCTCAGGAACGTTGCCAACTAAACAGAGGTTTTCTCAGAATTAGGAATGTGATTCGGGGGCAATGGAGAAGCTGGAATGTCCACCTCAAGCAAAGATTTAAATCACGCAGCTCTGACATTTTCTTCCTCCATTTATAACACATATCCTACAGAAGAATGTTGGTGGTAATTGTCGTCCAAGTAGAGATTTTAGAAGTTCGCACCAGTAAGTAAATGCATAGATGATAAACGTGACTGCATCTGAAACTCCCTACCTGAAATGATCTTAAAGAACAAGATAGATAAATCTAGCCCTCTCGTCAATATCTTATAATAAGCAAACACCTAGCAAAACTTGCCCTCTCACTAAAATTTTTTTAGCTGATGGAATGAATTGTTGTCTTACTGAGTATTGACAAAGAGGTTGAAACCCAGCCCTTAGTTTTAAAAGCTCCTGAAATCACTGCAGTGATATCCTTGTGTTTGGTTGGCAGGATGAGACAGGGGCCTACCTGATTGACAGAGATCCCACCTACTTTGGTCCTATCCTAAACTACCTCCGACACGGGAAACTCATCATTAATAAGGAGTTGGCAGAAGAAGGTAAGAACAGTGTTTGAATTGGGCATTTTCAAAATTCAGGTAGAATCTTTAAAGCTGCCTCACCGCAATATATTTTCCTTGAGGTTTTCATTAAGCTTATGTACAGATATAGCAAAAGTTTATGAATGTGAGCAAGAGCGTCCAGTTAGACCAAGCTTGTTTAAGGGAGTCCCGTTGGGCTCTAAGCAGCCTCCTTAACAAGAAGGAAAATAGGTAGCTTGGCTTTGCGGAGAGTTTGAGGAGTTTATTTTCCTAAATCTGCAGAATTGTCATGAGCCCTCTTTACAATTACTTATGTGCTGGCAGTGGCGGTCCAGCATAGCCTAAAGCAACACATCGCTGACATTCAATTATTTATATTTCCAGTTTTAGTTTGGACTTGCAGTTTAAAAAAAAAAAAAGAAAGAAATGAAGGCTTGGCCTCATTTCTTTTAAGACTCTGGTCGGATGCTTCCCTGTGAATTTTTGCAGCTGACCTAATTCATTCCAGTTCGTTGTCAGGTATATCATCAGTTGCCTCATCTTTTTGGTTTGTGGAGCATTTGGCCTGTAAGTGGGTCTGACATCTTTCTAAAAGGCTTGGCCTGGTCTCACTGAAGGCTTCAGATGAAGATTGGGGCCTGTCCCTAAATCCAGACCACCCTGCTCTAGGAGCGCTGGCTCGGAGTGAGAAAGCCCTAATGGCTTAGTCAAGGAAGTGACTGGAAAGTAACTTTGTTTCAATCTGTAAAAAGAGGAACCTTTCTCTGTCTTTTAAAATCCCTTTTTAAAAAATATTTCATTACGGAAATTTCAAACACAAACAAAAGTAAAGGGAATAGTACAGTGAATTCCACAAACCCACCCTCTAGCTTCAACAATTACCAACCTATGAACAATCTTGTTTCTTGAAAGAGGAATCTTAAGCATCTTTTCTGATGCCTTTTTTTAAAAAAACAAACACCTTTTTATTTTGAAATAATTTCGAACTTAGAGAAAAGGACAAGAATAGTACAGAGAATTCTGTTTACCCAGATTCACCAATTTTTAATATTTTGGGGGGCCGCATTTACTTTTTCATTCATTCATTCTCCCTTTCTCCTCTTCCCTCTCTCCCATCCCTCCTCATCCCCCCTCTCCGCCACTGAGCTGTTTGAGAGTAGAGTGCAGCTATCGTGCCCCTTCACCCTTAATACTCAGTGTGAGTTTCCTAAGAACAACTTTTAGATATTCTTTTAGATGTGGCTCAAGCAGTTGAGCATCTGCGTCCCACATGGGAGTCTCGGGTTCAGCACTGCGGACCCAAACAAAAGAACAACTTTTATATAACCACAGCCCAGTTACTAATTTTAGGAAATTTAATGCTGATAAATTTAATACTGATAAATACTTTAGTCTACAGTTCATACTCCAGTTTTGTCCAGTGTAATAGTGGCCATTCTAGCACATTTTTTTCTGGTACAGGATCACACATCACATTTGGTTGTCCTGTCCAAGGCTTTTGATTCTGTTTAGAATGGTATTCTTTCCATGATTGCCTTGTATATTGTTCAGATTATATGCATCCTATTAACTTTGGGCCCCATGCTATTAAATTTGCACCCCCACCCTCCCCAGTTTTTCTTACAGCAAACTTTGGGTAAAAGTTTCAAGTTTAGGAAATGTCCAATGTGACTATAGCTCCAGGAACCAAGTGACATATGGGAATGTTGTCCTGCAGCTCCTAGGCAGGTGCAGGGAAAGTCAGGGGCAGGTAGGAAATGGTAGGGGAGAAGTGGAGTGACTGGAGCAGGCCTTTATGCTGGACTCACTCATGTTGGGCACAGGTAATAGGTACCCCCTAGACAACAAAGAAATATTTTCTAGGCCGAAGGAGAAAGACTAGACTTGCTTTTGAAAACTGCAGTTAGAGTGTGTAAGCTCCAGGCTCTTCTTGTTGTAAGTTAGTGCTTGTTTTCCTACAGTTTGGTCCTTGTTCTAGGTGTGCTGGAAGAAGCAGAATTTTACAACATCGCGTCTCTTGTGCGACTGGTTAAGGAGAGGATACGGGACAATGAGAACAGAACCTCACAAGTAATGTGTTTTGAACTTTTGAGGGGAAAATGTCTCCAGGGGCTCTTTGTCCATTCCTGGGTGTGATTTGAAAAGGATGTGCTGCTTGGCGAGAGCCTTGCTACTCATGTAGAGATGGAGATCTGTGTGAAAAATTGTCGATCCTGCTGTGCAGACAGCACACACTCAGCCGGACACAGCAGACCCAAGCCTGAGAATTGTCCAGAAAGAAGAAATGGAGGAGAAGAAAATAGCAAAGATTAAAACTCCATGTCCCGTTAGAAGTATGGGGAGATTGTCACTGTTCACCATACGGCAGTGGGAGGAGCCCAGGGTACTTTAGGTCCAAAACCTGTTCATCCTGGCAGAGTATCTGTCTTCCTCATCATAAATACCAAACAAGATCTTGCTTCAGCCTGTTGGCTGCTCTTCATTGGGATGAGCCTTTAATGTGTGACCACATCAAAGCCAGCTCCTGCAAGCTGGTTGAAAAGCATTCTCCTGCCTAGATGTTAGAGCTGCTTGAAAATCATGCTCCTGAGGAAATCGTATCAAGCTTCTCTTTTGATTATAACTCAGTAGAAATAGTAACAAAAATGAAACACAGAATTTGCCACCTAGTTTGAGAAAGGTCCACAATGCAGTCTTAGCTTACTTCACGTCACCTCGTTCATCTTGTGTCTGAGTGCCCACAATAGCTTCTGTTAGGCCCTTGGGATTCTCTAACTGGAGATCCTTGCCCTCGAGAATATTGAAGTCTAGCAGGAAAAACACACACTCTCATTTGAGTATTTAGGCTATGTTTTAAGTAGGCACGACTGCAGAGTTGCAGAAACAAAGGGCAGAGTTGTACGCCACCGTGCTCTCTGTCTTGACGCATAACTTGCCTGTTACCCATCAGATACTGGTGGTGGACGCTTTCTTTAGGTCTAATCTATGGCACTGTAGACTTGTCCTGTAGTTTAGAAGATGGCAGTGCATTTCTTTTTAAAAGGGAAAAATAGTGCCTTGTTCTTTCTCTTTGACTTCATACATCAAAGTGTTGTGGCTCCAAATGGAATCAACTTAGGAATAACTGACATATACGATAAAAAATGAACTCTTTTATCTTCTTTTTTTCCAGCAATGTGCAAAGGTAGAAAGAAGCCTTATTCATTTAGTTCTCTTCCCGTTCTCTTCCATCTGGCCAACAACTGAAAGGCTCCTTTTTAATATTTGAAGATGAATTTGTCCTCGGTTTACAGATTGCCCTGTGAAATATGACCTCATGTTGCCAGTCTCTTTCCCATCTTATATTTATATGGCATCTTGCACCATTAGATATTCGATGGCTTAGACATTTTGAAAATCTAGGCTTAGCTTCAGTTTTCCACATTTCAAAATAATTTTTGATAGTGCCATGAATTAGTTCATTTGAAACCATGCAAATCATAGTACCTAAACATTCTTTTTTTTTTCCCATTAGCTAATTCCTAGAGAACATTGTAAGATTTCTTTTTGATGACAGCAATTAAGTTAATTAGTCCTCTAGATTTTGAAGGCTTGTTGGGTTATAACCAGTTGGAAGCTTTTTTGTTCTAGGAATGTCACGACCTTTTTGATGTTCATTGATCTTTTCATCTGTCCTTTTTATTTAGTGAAACTTAAAGATGCCTTTCTTTTTCACTTCTCACACATGCCTCTAAGATGAAGGCAGCCGTGTGTGGGTTTCCTTTTCTCCTTCGTTTGTCTACTCAGGGCAGGCATTCAGACCAAGACCCGAGGGCCCTGCCCCACCTTTACTTTAATGACTTCTCTCTTAGCAGCTATCACCTTTCTCGCTGCTTTACTGTCTCCAACATTCTTGCTAGTAATCTTGGTGCATTTGAGAACTCCAGTGTTTGGAAGAGGGAAAGAAAGGGGCAATATAGACATCTTAACTAGCTAAGACGTTGACAACGGTGACCAATGTCATACATCTTTCGTGATGCTTTAAATTTTGTAATATAAATCATCTGTTCGTTTCCAGAATGGGTGAATGGGTGGTAAATACCAATTGAGACTTTTGGGGTGTTTGTCCTGTATTTCATATGGAAGGAAATTTTTTTTTTTTTTTTTTTATTGCTAATGATTGCAACACCTCGTTTAGAAGAAGAAAGTGTTGGGCAGACCTGCGTTCAAGTCCCAGCTCTACTTCCCGCCCACTTAGCTGTAGAGCTTGGGTGAGATACTTCACTCTCTGAACATCAGTGTCCTCATGTGTAGGCAAGAGCTAAAACCTACGTTCCAGGACTGCGGTGAAGACTAGGAAAGGGAGGAATGCTTTGGGCTCATGGCACGCAATAATCAGTAGCTGCTTTTACTTACCCCGAATTTTCCAAGTGAGTTGGTCCACAACTAATTTTCCAGATAACTGAAGCTCATTCATCCTTTAGAAAAAGTGCCAAAACTAAGTTTTCATCATTTTTACGTGAACATAACTGGCCCTCTCAATGCCTCTCGCAGCTAAATGAGCTGTGACACCTCGTGCCTTCTAGGCCAGGCAGAGAGTGTGGAGCTTTTAGACCTGACACTGATTGGTCCCAGATTTCTGAGCCCTTGCAGTCCTCAAGTCCTCATGTGTACGCTTTTTTTTTTTTTTTTTTTAATTATTTATTTCATTTCATTCATGTGCACCTTTTATTGTCCTTCTGTGAGTGGTAGCTTCCATCTGGTGAGCGCGCCTCCCTGCAGCAACCCTTGCCCCCATCTAATTTTGGCTTCTAATCCCCCATGGGCCAAATCACAAGCATGAGGGTGTTCTCTTTTGGATAAAATGTAGATGCTCTAGTGCTGTAGCCTTGAGGCATCCATTTTGATTGCTCAGCCTTTTGGCTTCCGGTTCTAACATGTTCTAAAAACTTGAGTGTGGCCAGCAAATGACTTCTATAAAAGGTATGTTACCATTTAACACTTTCAGAAAAATGTCTTCAGTCAGCTAGCATTGGCAGAGGGTAAAAATAGCTAGAATGTTTGAAGATTATAGAATTCCTATTTATTATTCCTATAAGAAGGTATCACTCTGAATAAACCAAAATATGGTCTACATTTTCAGCATGTGTGTCAGATATGAAAGACTTAAGAAGAATATCAGGCTTTCTGTGCAAAGCACTTTGACTACTTTCTCCTTAGGAAGGAGATGACACCTAAGCTTCTCAGCACGGCTGCTCACAGTGTTCATTCGCTTAAGTTCAGGATTGTTTCACCCACTGAGTCATGTTCTTAGACCCTTTTTTTCTTTCTTTCCTTGGATAAATTTTTTATTGCAAAACTACAGTGCTACTTAGAAAAGGGGGATGGTGGGTGGCTGCCAAGAAAAAATTCCAAGCAAACCCCTTTTCAGTGTTTATTCCCTTGAGGAGCCTTACTGAGCCAGTTGCAAACTGTTGTGTCCTTGGTCTGGTTCTTACCAGCCTGTTTGTGGTTGTTGCAGGGCCCCGTGAAGCACGTGTACAGAGTCCTGCAGTGTCAGGAAGAAGAGCTCACACAGATGGTCTCCACTATGTCTGATGGATGGAAATTCGAACAGGTAAATTTCTTACATAGTGACAACCAGTGTATTAGTTTCCCTGACTGTTAAATGCCATGCAGTGGGTTGGCTTAAACAATGGGAATTTATTGGCTCACGGTTTTGAGGCTAGGAGAAGTCCAAAACTGAGGCATTAACAAGGCGATGCTTTCTCCCAGAAGACTGGCATTCTGGGGCTGGTGCCAGCGATCCTTGGTCCTTGGCTTTTCTGTCACCTGTCAGTGCGCATGGCTTCTCCGTTCCGTGGCCTCCAGCTTCTAGCTGCTCCCTGTGGCTTTCTCTCGGGGGCCTTCCTTATAACGCCTTCACTAACAGGGTTCAGACGCACCCTGATGCATTTGGGCCCGACCCTAACTGAAGTGAACTCACCAAAGGGCCCTGTTTATAATGGGTTCACACCCACAGGAATGGATTAAGTTTAAGATCATGTTCTTCTGGGGTGCACAGCTCTAAGCCACCACACCTGGTATCTCAGCCTAGGAGTCCCCAAGTCTCCAAACAGTCACCCTTCTTTACCAGTTAATAATCCTCCGAGATCTCTACAGCCAGCTACCAGTCTGTTCAAGAACCTGGGAAGGGAGCAGTTGTAGCCCAGTGGTTGAGCACCTGCGTCTCACATATGAGGTCCCCGGTACCTCCTCAAAAAAAAAAAAAAGAAATACATGGGAAAGGAGAGCCACTGGGTGTGAACTATTTGCTCCGTAGTGCATGATGATCTGGGGAGAATTGGGAATAGTACCAGGTCCCCCAGCTTCATATCCAAAGTTTTCAACCTGATTGTGCCCAAAGGGAGCCAGAAAGCTTGTTTAAGCTTGAAAGTGCCAGCCTGTGTTTCTTCTCTCAGGATTCCTTTCAAAAGTGCAAAGCTCGCTTTATGGACACAATGTAGATTAAGATCCTAAAGAAGACTAGGATTCAGCGGCTCTTCCTTAAAAACCATAGTGAGCCAGGGATATTGTGAAAGAATCAAACATAGTGAGAAGTGTAGCATGGTTGTTTCCCGTTATTTTATCAATTTCTATTCTTTGAGCGTTGTACTTATGATTAAAATAGTAAAACAAAGCAATTGAGTCAGAATTGTACTGTTTTCTTCCACTAGATGGCAGAATTGTTCAGTTCATCTATTGCCTTCAAAACGGAGGCTGAGTGAACCGAGTGAATGTATTATTTTATTTTACATGAATCATGCCTATTTTTATGGAGAGTTTAAGAAGTCAGCTGAACTGTCACCATAAACCTCCTTTCCACTCTACAAGTTACTGTTTGCATTAACAGTGTCTTTTAATGAAATATAAAACTGTTTAGCGCTCCCCACATTGGATTATTCCTTTCACCTATCTCTCGATTACATAGTTCTGCCTTGTGTCTGTCGGCCTACTTCCTGTTCTTTAGGTGTAGGTTGTAGAATGTTGCCAAGACAGATGAAAAGATGCTCAAGGGAGTGGATGTAGCACAAGTGGCTGAACGCCGGCTTCCTACCTACAAGGTCCCAGGTTCAGTCCCTGGTACCTCCTAAAAACCAAACAAACAAACGAAAAAACCACCTTGGGGGAGTTGGTGTAGATTAGTGGTTGAGCACCTGCTTCCCACATACGAGGTGCCGAGTTCAATCCCCAGCCCAGATACCTAAAAAAAAAAAAGATGCTCAACATTATCAGTCATTAGGGAAATGCAAATCAGAACCATAGTGAGATACCACTTCACACCCCCTAGGGATGGCTGTTATCAAAAATATGGAAAATAACGAGTTGGTGAGGATGTGGAGAAATTAAAATCCTCATGCATTGCTAGTAGGAATGTAAAATGGTGTGGCTACTCTGGAAAACAGTTTGGAGGTTCCTCAAAAAGTTAAAAGTAGAATTACTATGTGACCTGGCAATTCCACTCCTAAGTATATACCCAAAAGAATTGAAAACAGAATTCAAACAAATATTTGTACACCAATATTCATTGCAGCACTATTCACAATAGCCAAATGGTGGAAACAACCGAAGTGTCCATCAATAGGTGAACAGATAAACATAATATGTTCTGTATATACAATGGAATATTATTCAGCTGTAAAAAATGCACGAAGCTCTGATCCATACTACAACATGGATGAGCCTTAAAAACGTTATGCTTAGTGAAATATACCAGACATAAAAAGGACAAATATTGTATGATTCCACTTTTATAGAATATCTAGAATAGACAGAAAGCAGATTAGGTTACCAGAGGCTGAGGGAGGCGGGAACAGGGGGTTCCTGCTTAATGGATACAGAATTTACATTTGAGGGGATGAAAAGGTTTTGGAAATAGATAGTGGTGATGGTTGCACAACGTTGTGAATGTAATTGCCACTGAACTGTACACTTAAACATGGTTAGGATGGCAAATTTTATATTACACGTATTTTACTACAAAATTTTTTTAGAAAAAGAAATAAGAATTTAAAAAAAAAAAAAATCCTACTACTCCAGAAGTATTTTCCCTGCTGTAAAGTCTTAAACAAAGGACATTATTTAAAAAGTATACTTGGCAGAACTAGTGCATTATTGCTCATCTTACTTTTCTTGCTTTATTAACACCCTCCTCCGGGGTGTCCCTGACTCCTGATGAGGAAGCTGAGGGGCGAAGGTGCCCCAGCCCAGTTACAGAGCTGGTCGGGGACGGGCTCCTGACTGGAGGCTTGTGTGCTTGTTGGAGTGCCCTCACTCTTGGGCTCAGCTTCTCCCTCTGCAAGTGTGTTTCCTGTTCAGAATTAAAACCTGAATTCCATTCTCCCAAAGGGTCGAGCGCACCAGCAGAATATGGCTTTTGGTAGCTATTTGCTGAGTTGCTTGGTTCTTTCCCCCTCCTCCTGAGTGCCAGCCTCCTTTCCAGGACTTTAGCTTAAAAGATGAGCCCGCTTTGTGCAGGTGTCCATTCACAGCCACCGAAACGTTCTCTTTCACCCCAGTGTCTGTGTTAATCCTAGAGGCTGCCGTTGGCGGTGATTTACAGGCTTGGGTAAGCAGGGGAGTGGCAGAACTCAGACTCCTCTTCTTAAGTTTCCTTGATTGTTCCCTAATGAATAACTGAGATCCAGTTTTCCCTTGAACCCTTGGTATTCTCAGAGAATTCTTCATCCTTTGAGAAGTAAAACTACAAAGTTCAGTTCAGTCCAAAGGATGGAGGGTTTGGTTACAAATACTTTAGTATACTAAATACTCAAGTTTTTTTTTTCCCCCACTTTTTTTTTCTTTTTTACTCAAGTATTTTAATGTCATGGTTTGTTCACGGTATACTTGTTTTATCAGCTAATCAGCATTGGATCTTCCTATAACTATGGAAATGAAGATCAGGCAGAATTCCTCTGTGTTGTCTCCAGAGAACTAAATAATTCTACCAATGGCATTGTCATAGAGCCTAGTGAGAAGGCAAAGGTAAGAAACTGTGTCACCAGAATTTCATCTCTGCCATGTTTGTCCCCAGTCCCTGTACTGTGTTTGCCTGACCTGTTGCTCATCATTTCTTCTCTTCCCTTCTTAAAGCCAGCTTTGCATTTTCCCCTTCATTTTGATCTTTTGACTATTGTAATTAAAAGCAGGACTAATGGAGCAGTATCAGAGGTTTTGATTTAGGAAATGTGACATTAAGAAGGGTAGGCTTTCTCCAGCCTCTGTCAAATCAATGAAAAAGAAAAGCTTATTGCCATTAATTACAAGGTGAAAATTCTGAAACTCAAGACTGAAGAGTAGTTTGCCTTTCTTCTTTGAAACTATTGTATGATTTCATTGCTGCTTCAAGAGAAAGGGCATTTTGTTATCTTGGATTTTTTCCCCTCTTAAATTACTGGAAAATTGTTTTACACTGTTATCTTCTCTTTCTTCCACTGTATTCAAACACACATGCACACACACAACACATTTCTAAATCACATTTCTAAATATGTGACGAGCTTCCCTTAGCGTGGCAAAACTTTGGTCAAACAGCGTGGAAACTGGAGGCCTACTGTGCTGAGCAGAGTCTTGTACGACCAGAGCGCTCAGGTGAGGTCCGGGCCCCGCGTCGGCCTTGCTTCAGAGATAACAGGGGTTACCGTGCTGTTCATCAAGGTCCAGCGAGCAGCCGGGCGTCTCTTTCTTCCCCTCAGCAATCTGCTGAGCAACCTGCCTAAAAACAGTGTGCACCCAAGCCTCATCCTTCTCCTCTTCTTCCACTTGCAGATTCTTCAGGAGAGAGGATCTCGGATGTAAACCTGAAACTCCAGAATCCTGAACGTCCAGAGAGCAATCCGGCAGAGCACCTCTCTGAAGTTCAGTCTTGCTCCTGTACAGTAACCGAGCTACTGCAAAGCAAAGCTGCGCCTGGCCCCCTGGTGGAGAAGCGTTCTGGTCAGAACCAAAGGCCCCACCTGCAGGAATCTGAAGACAGATGCGAATTCTGGCTGCAGAGTACCTTTTCAGAAACCTGCTTTTGTTTTCTTAGCCAGTGTTATAATACATCTTTTCATAGCAGCTAGGCCAGGTTCCCAGTTTTGGAGCCTTTATGGGGATCTGGGGGAAGGGGAAGAGGAAGCCCAGCTCCTTACATATGGCCTGTACTTCAAGGAAGCTGGAGCACATGAAAGAGGATTTATCCCTGAGCTGTGCCCATCGTCATCCCCAAGTGTGCCAAGTTGGACGTTTGCAGCTGCTTTGTAACACTCTTTCCCCTCCTTCTGTGCTCCCTAAAAATAATGCAGCAGATGCAAAGGATTCTAGCTTTGAGTTGAGGTTTTGGATCAAGAATAGAGTTGCCCAGAGTACACCATATTCCTTTGAACAAAAGCCTCTTTGAGGAAGGGGAGGATGTGGCGTTCTCTTCCTCTAGGTCTTCGTTGTGGTTGGAGATTGGAGGTTGCTGCTCTTGAACCGGGGCACTCAGCTGCCACCACATCCAGCTTTGCCGCGTGTGTCTTGGCAGTCTGGCCCTCCACGTAGCTTGCTTTCTTCCCAAGAAGAGGTCGGAGGCAGGCTACCTCCTGCCTCAGATCAGACAGATAAGCAGGAGCTTTAGTTGGTTGGTATACCTGCTTCTGCAGCCTTTGCTCATTTCCCATGGCCGTGATCATCCTTCCCTGTCCTTTAAACCCGGACCAAGGATAAAGGGACTTTATAGACCCTCCGATGGCTTGTGGTGGGGAAGGCTTGTTTCTTGGAAAGTTGCCAAATGTGTTATGTTGTTGTATCCAAAAGTGTTGTTATTTCTGTGATTGTCTCTTGGAAATGCCTTGACTGAATGTGCGATATTTTGTTCCTTTCTTGGTTTCTGACCTGGCAAACCTGACCCACAGTGGCAGCGACAACTTTGTAACATCCCCAGTGGCGTGTGTGCATTTGCGGGGCACCCCCAGCCCCACCCCTCACCTTACTTTCTCTGGGTGCCGTGTTGTTGGAGATTGAACACTTGTTTGACCAAGGTTGAACAATCACTTTGGTGCAGTTGAAATGGGCATAGAATGGCAAACTGGACGGAGGCAGTAAAAGGCCACGACTTCAGGCCAGGCACTCCTGGGTACCGTCGGCACTGATTCTCATGCACCACAGCTCAACTGCTCGCTAGGTGGGTCTAGGATGGTAATTTTTGAAAATGACCGAAGACTGCGCCAAATGTCTTTTGAGCTTGTGACCTGACCGTGCTTAAATGGCTTGACTCTTCCCCAAGATTCTCGCTTTTTTCCTTATTTTCAGTGTCTGTAGAGTAGGATAGAAGTGTGTGTCCTTAAGGTACAGGGGCATCAGTTGACACTGTATGTCTGCACACCCAATCTAAGTATACAGTTGATGCCTCAGAAGCCTGGCCTGGGCCCAGTATTGTCACAGCTGTAAATGGTAGATGA
>JAQZBX010041167.1:0-22444 GCA_029593785.1 Cabassous unicinctus
TTGGAGGTGCGTGAGCCACACTGAGCCAGCGGCTCTGTCACCAGGCTTACTGGCATAGATTTGCTAAGCACGTTCATCTTATCTCATCTAATCCTCAAAGCAACTCAAGAAGGAGGTGGTATCACCATCACCATCATCAGTATTCCCATTTTTCAGATTCGCCATGCTGCTGCCTGACTCTCTTTCCTGATGCCACAAGACCTAGCATCTCCCCAGCCGCCATCAGACCCTGACCAGGGGGGAGGGGGAAGCTTAGCTCCAGCTAAAAAGGCGTGCTCCTGTGTTAGTTTCCTACTGCTGCTATGACAAATTGGCACAGATTTAGGCTTGAAACAATGCACATGTGTTCTCTTACAGTTCTGAAGGTGCTGGCAGGGCTCTTGATTTGAGGCTCTAGGGAAATACCTATTTCTGTGCTTTTTCCAGCTTCCAGAGGCTCATGGCCCCTTCTTCCTATCACTGCCCTCTGCTGTCTGACTGACCCTCCTGCCTCCTTGTGATTACTTGGAGCTCCCCTGGATACTCCAGAATAATCTTCCCAGTTTTAAATCCTTAACTTAATCACATCTGTCAGGTCACTTTTGCCATGTAACATCACGTAGTCACAGGTTCTGGGGTCACTGCTCAGTCTGCCACAGCTGGGGAGACCAGTAACTGCAGGCTTTGGGTTTTGAATGACCTTGGGTCAAGAGCAGGGTCAAGGGAACATCAAAGAGGAAGAATGGATGTCTGCAGGCAGTTCCCTTAACTGAGTTTAACATCCTGTGCCACACACAAGATCTGATTCGCCTTTGAGGCTGGTATTTATTCCCCAGACAGGCTCTTAGAGTAGGCCTTGACAAAAGTGCCCCATAAACTGGGGACTGTGGTCCATCAGGTTTTACGAATCCCAAGAACAGATCTCAGGATGACCAGAAAGTCGGTACCCAGTGCACTAACAAATGGCAGCAATTTGCCAAGGGCTGTGTTTGGCAAGGCCTTATCTTCATAGGATACTTATCACTTCTTCCCCTCTGATTTAGCTGCACCATAATACCCTGGGGAAGGAGATTCAATTACCAATTGCAATTGACTCTCCGATCATTCTCCTAGTTCCTAGTTTTTATTTCAAGATTATTGAGGCCTGAATCCCAATAATTTTTTAAGCAAAAGTGAAATTACATTATATACTGTTTCTCTGATAAGACAAAGTGTAAACAAACCAACCAACAAAATACGTTGATTTTGCCACTTGCTCAAGAAAACGACACGTTGTTCTGGGTGAATAATTACCAAAAAAAGAAAATAATAATAATTCCAGTTCCTCTAGAGGCTTCTCATTAAGAAAGGGGTTGGCAAATTATTTCTACTGTACCATTCTTTCAGGATGTCGATTTTGAAGAAGGCAATAAATTAGCCCATTTCTTGGCACTGGTTGAAGGCATGTTGGAAGAGAAACTATTGATTAACATGAATTTGGAGGTTATCTGTAGATTTCTATTTCTCATTCAATCTCTTCCTCCCATGACCATGAAATGGGTCAGCTGCTTCTGAACTCCCCTAGTATCTAATTCCTTAAAGTAACTATTTTTTTTTCTGGCACTATCTCATTTTTCCTCTAAAATGAAGGGAAAACTACTGAGAGGACAGGCTGCAATTTTAAACCGAGACGAACTGTCCTCTGGATGAGAGAGACTCAAATGCAGCCAGTGAGAGAAAGGGGGATGCCATTTGTGAGCCTGTCTATATGCTGATAAGATACCTTTGAGGGACATGTCCCAGTCTTCAAACCTCCTAATTTCCATGTGTCACTATAGCATGCAATTTCCCCTACAAAATGCAATGAAAATTTCAGGCAACCCCATCAGACCTCAAATGAAGGTTCTTCTGGAATGACAATTACAGAATTACAAAGCTGTCATGCTGGCTTGTTGGCTGGGCTCACTCATTAGCTAAGGGACTGGCTTGCTCCGCTTCAGATTTGTCCCTCTGCAAAGAGAACAAGTTACTCCTTGTGACTGGACTTTCAGGTTGCTCTTGAAAAGTGAAAACCAGAATGTTCTATTTACAAAAACCTAGGGCTCAGTACGAGCCTACTGGATTCTTTACCTTAAGCAATCCTCTCCTATAACTCCCTCCAGCACTCAGCCAGCAGCAGCCCAGTGTCTCTACTCGTGCAGCCAACCCTCCCCGAACAGGCAGCCCCGAGATGGGCATCCCCTGCGGCCACCCTTTCCCAGCTGCCTGTTTGGGTCTTGCTTTCACTGGCTCTGTGCTCCCTGTTAATTAGGAAGGAGACCCAGGATCCATCCTGATTCCTGTTTGAACACTGATTCTTGGTCGGGGCTTTGGCAAATGGATAAAAGATGCCAATCAAGTAGGTCCACGTTGAGCCCAGGGCGAAGACCGGGTGGAGTGACTGCGCCCCTCCCAACAAGGAGAATGAACTGAGAAGAAAATTATAGATGGTCACTGTGCCTAGGCAGGGAAGAGCTCAAAAAGGGAACATCTAAAAGCAGACTCCCAACTCCTTTCTTTGGTGGAAATTCCAGAATGTTCCAAACCCACAGAAGTACTTCCCTGAGACTTCCCTATTTCAGGCACAGTCTCTGGCCTGAGCAAATCCATTCCCAGCTCTAGGATGCTCTGTCTGACTCATGCGGGGTCTGAGTGAGAAACCAGGCAACGGAGTCAAGTTAGTCACAGGCCATGGATGGATACCCATCCCATCATGCCTTGCTTTCCCTCCCCTACAGTCTGGCCTGCTGGGATGCTGGGATGGGGGGGGGGGGGCTCCAGGAACAAGCTTTGCATCCCACCACCCAGGTCACCCTGCATTTAATTCCAACTGACCACCTACAGAGGGCAGGCATGGAGCCAGGCCCATTTACACATGCTCCTGTATTCCTCCCAGAAACCACCGGAAAGGGAGGGAGTTTCATCTCTATTTAAAGACCAGTTCAGTCCCTCCATTTAGTCAACAAAGCTCTACCCCAGCTGAGCCGGTGGAGGTGGCATGGTCCCAAGAACAAGAGGCTCTAGAGCTCAAATGAATCCTGGCTCTGCAACCCCCGACTGGACAACCTCATTATCCATAATGATTGTGTTACTTTAAAACAAAACTCTCTGCGCCTCAGTTTCATCATCTAGAAAATGGAAAATGATACATTCAAAACAGCTTTGAAAACAGTAACAGACTGAATGTGAAGGTCTGTATAAGTCATTGGCCAAGGGAAATTTCTAGTAAGAGGCAGTTACTGGGACCCAAACTGAGATCATAATTTTGGAGGGGAGAAGGAAGAATAGTGGGAGGTTTTAAGGATGAGTGAGTAGGATAAAAAAACAGTAATTGCTGAAATACTTGACTGTTTACTGCCAGCCACTGTTCCAGGCACTATACACAAAGTAATACATTGACTTTCCATACCAACCCAAAGAGTAGATACTGTTATTTTACAGATTAAGAAACTGAGGCACAGAGAGATTAGGTAACTGGCCCAAAGTTACTCTGCCAGTAAGGATGGATTTGAACCCAATCAATCTGACTCTGAGAACCCCCACTTCTAAGCACAGTACTATGCACTCTCTTTAGGTAAAGTTAAAATACTCCCACTTTTCAGGTGGGGAAACTGAAGTCCAAGAGATTGAGTGACTCACCCAAAGACTCAGTGCTGGTAAGTGGAAAAGGCAGAATTTGAATCCGGATTTAAGGCTCTTAATTCCATTCTATTCCCACTAAACTGCACTGTGTGTGCTCTGCTGCACCAGGCATTTGGGGTAAAGGGGTGAGAGGATGACACGTAAGAATGCCTCTTAGAGGCAGAAGGCTGGGGGGAGGCTGCGGGGCAGGCAGAGAGGACCTACTTCGTGCTCATCGTTCCTGTGTCTTTGACAAAGTGAGGTGAGCAGCAGCCCAACCCATGAAGAAAACAAGCCTTTACTGTGGCCGCCCAAGGGAGCCCAGCTCAGCAACTAACCCCACAAATCCCTTTCATGCAGGGATGCGGCACCCAGGAAGTCCAGGGCAGCCTTTTGCAGGCACCGCGGTGACTTGCGCTCCCAGGACGCCTGTTCTATCCCACATTTCTCTTCTTCCCAAGTTGAGCCAATTATGGATATTTAATGCATCCTGAGGAACCAAGAGGCCCAGTGGGCTGCCGGTCGTCTATTTCCAGGGGACCCCAGCTCCTGCCACTGACCAGTGCTTCACAGTTGCCTAAATGCAGCTTCTATTTTCTGAAGTTTCAGAAAGCAGAAGCATGCCACACTCTGAGATAGGTAAGAGCCCTTCTCAAGCTCCTGTTTTAGCAATCCCTGCAGATTCTGCTGCTCTCCTCTGTTACCTAATGCATGGGACCTGGGCTGCTTCTAGGAATCTGGGGTGTGGACTGTTCTGGAAGGAGCCTGCCCCAGCTGAAGCATGCGCAGATCACCTGGAGGTCCTGTGAAAGAGCAGATTCCCACTCAGCAGCTCTGGGGTGGGGGCAGAGGTCCTGCATTTCTAACCAGCTGCCCGATCCTGGCGATCCTGCTGACTGTGGACCTGTCTTTGAGGAGTAAAGGCCTAGAGCAATGGTTCTCAAAGTTGGCAGCCCACTGGAACCATCCGGAAGCTTTTAAAAAATATTGATGCCGCAGAAATTCTGATGCAGTCAGCTTGGGGTGTGGCCTAGGCATTGGGATTGTTCATATCTCCTCTTTTGATTCTGAAGTGCAGCCAGAGCTGAGAACCCCTGCTCTCAAAGGTAAAGTTTCCTTTTAACAGGAGGGAGAGTATCCGGCTCTATGGAGCTCTGTCTTCCAAGTGATCTTGGCCTCAACTTGCCCATGTGTCCCCAGGGGCCATTTGATCCTCTCTGGCTTTTGTGCCTGAGCAGCGGCAGCAGCCACTTCCACAGCCTTCACCAGGAGCCTGGCACCCTTCTAAGACTTCACGTGACGGGACTCAGCGAATCCTCACATGAACCCCATGAGGTAGGAGCTATTATTACCCTCATTTTACAGGTGAGGAAACTGAGGCACAAAGAAAGTAAGATGCTCTCCGGAGTCACACCGCTGGTAGGTGGCGGTGCTGGGATTCCAGCCCAGGCGGCCTGGCCCCAGAGCCTGAGCTCCTGCCCTCTATGCTGGGGCCTCAGACATTCCTTTCCCCAAACACTGGGATGGGATGCGAGGCCTGGATTCCAGCACCACTGAGCTGATCTAGCTCTCAAGTGCCAAAGCCCGCACTGGTGGGATGTCCTTTATACCCGTGGATCTGTAGAGAACAGGCTGGAGATGGAACAGATGGTCAGAGTGATGCCCCCGGTATGCAGAGGGACTGCCAGACGCTGTATTTCTGGCATTCTGAGGCTTTAAGCCCGCCTGGAGGTGATTTAAGATGAAGAGAAGGAAAGGCTGCAGCAGGCCATTTCAGCAGCACCGGGAGTTGGCCTGGGCATCTCACCCCGTGGCTTGCTCCAGGGCTGCTGAGGCCTGACAAGGCTGGGGCCTTCCCACATCAGCAAGGCTAACCGGCCAGGGCCTCTGGTGTGATACTGTAGATGGGAACAGCAGAAGATCCCCTGGAGACGCTGGAGGCGTCCACCTTCCTAGAAGTCAGAAGGTGCAGTGGGACTGGGCTCCACACATCCTTGGCCGCCTGTCCGAAGCACGGATGGGGAATGCCCGCCCAGGAGGACCAGCGCTTCAACCTCTGGAGTCAGGAGGCTTCCCCTCTCTCCTTTGCTGATTCTTAACTGTGCGAAGGAGGGCGGGGCCAGATGTTCCTCTGTGTGCCACCTCTCCTCAGGGCCCTCGGCTTTCACTCAATCTGGATGACGAAGGCTCAACATGGACGCACACATGCGCACACACGTGTGCACACACACACACCTGCTCTAGATTAATGGTCCATCTCTACACTCTTCCGGTATCACATAATGAACTCAAATAAGATGCTGTTTTATAATGAACAATAGAGTGGCCCAAGTCTCCTATTAGGGGCTGAGCTAATTAACAGAAGGCAAGGACTTCTTTACCTTGAAAGCCCCAGCATCCAGCAGAGTGCTGGGCGCTCAGCACCCACGAGAAGGAAGGCAAGACGGGAAAGGAGTTTCATTTCCACTGCATTCTGTGCCATGCACGGTGGAAAAAGGAGGGAAGGAGGGAGGAGAGGAGGGCAGGGAGAAACAGCCGAGAGAGGGCTAACAGGCGAAGGAGGGCGAGCACTGCCTGGAGCAGCCTCCCATTCCTTTTCCAGTTGGGTGACGTGCTTTCCTTGGTTCCTTCCAGCAGCCAATCCCCTCCCTTAGCGCTCTCCAGCGTCCACACGCCTGGCACATACTAGTCTAAGAAGGAATTTCATAACATCAAAGTTGAGATGGAAATGACGGATACACACATCAGAGCTTCAAGGCATGTGCACTGACATTAGGGAGGGAGACCCAGGGGAGACGCAGGGCTCAGATGAAGGGGCCGCACCAGCTCGGTGGTGGCTGGCTGCCTCCGCGCCTCGGGGAGGGAAGCCCTGGCTCCCCCACAGCATGGAGATGCACACATGGGATGCCGGGGGCTGCCGGGGACACGGGGAAAGGGGAAAGGGGGCTCCACTCAGTTCATCTAGTGAGCTCCGCGGCTGGGGCCGCCCTGGAGTAGCTTTCAGGGACCACCAAGATGAGTAAGACTCAGGCCTGGCCTTGAGGGGCTCAAAGCCGAGTCAAATCATCCGATGCGTGGGATGAGCGTCAGGAAGGAGGGCGTGAGGGGGAGAGAAGCATCTACAAGCCCCACACTGCCACTATGGCAGATACGAGCCATGTGTAGGCTACTGAGCACTTCAAATAGGGCCAGCCCACTTAGAGGTAAGCTGTGAGTGGAAAATACACATCAGATTTCAAAGAACTAGTATGAAAACGAAAACATAAATTATCTTAATTTTTATTGCATAAAATACCTTAATTTTTATGATTACATATTATTCTGGGTATACCGAGTTAAATAAAATACTTAATTGATCTAAATTAATTTCTAATCAATAATTTGCTCATTATAATTATTTTCACCTGTTTTTTAGACTCAGATACTTGTTCTACCAACGTTCATAAGAGCATTACTCATGATCTCCAAAATGTAGAAGTAACCCAAGTGTCCATCAACAGATGATACATTCATGCAATGGAATATTATTCATCCATAAAAAGGAATGAAGTGCTCATAAATGCTACAGCATGGATGAACCTTAAAAACGTAAGCTGATGGGAATGGATGTGGCTCAAACGGTTGGGCGTCCGCCTCCCATATGGAGGGACCTGGGTTCGATCTCCGGGACCTCCCGGTAAAAACAAACAAACAAACAAAAAAAACATAAGCTGAGTGAAAGAAGCCAGATACAAAAGGACAAATATTGCACGATTCCACTTATATGAAACATCTTGAACAAGCAAATTCATAGACACAGAAATTAGACTGGAGGTTACCAGGAGCTGGGGCAGGGGAGATACTGCTTAACAGGTACAGAGTTTCTGCTTGGAGTGATGAAAAATTTTGGTAATGGATGGTGGTGATGGTAGCAAAATATTACGAATCTAACTAACGTCACCAGGTTGTACTCTTAAAAAATGGTTAAAATGGCAAACTTTCTGTTATGCATATGTTACCACAATAATTTTTTAAGTTAAAAATACAAGAAAAATAGAAAGAAGTAATTTCACCTGTTTCTTTTTAATATTTTAAATGTGGCTATTAGAAAATTTTAAATTACACATGAGTCCTTATATTTCTAGTGGGCAGCACTGTTTAGAAGGATATTTAACCCAGGCTTGGAGGGGGAAAAAAATCAGAGAAAACTTCCTGGAGGAGGTCTCATCTCAGCTAATAAAAATAAGCACTGACTGAGCAGCTTGCTACATGTCTGGAACTTTTTATATATTTTCTACTTTCATCCTAAATAATTGAACCATTGGTATTTTGTTCTTATTTACAAATGAGGTCTCGAAAAGGTTCAGCAATGTGCCCCAGATCTCACAGCAATTAGTAGAGGCAGGCTGGAAACCCTGCTCCCCACCAGACCCACAGGCAGACGCGGGAAGGAAAGGGCACGTGCCTCCGCCTCCCGTTTCTCCTACAGAAAAGCAGGGAACAAGCCAGGGCTTTGTTTCAGCCCTTTCCATGCCGACAAGGTTAAAATCCAATTGGCTGAGAAACTACTTGAATTGGGCAATTTACAGAAAAATCAAATTATGTCGAGGCCTCTTATAATTGGGGGTAATTCAGGAAAGAACTTTCCGCAAATGGCAGATTTTACAGCTGTGTTACCATTTGGAAATTGCCAACGTCATTTTGTCACTCGAGTGCCCTTCTCCCCGTTGAAATATACCAGATTATATTCATACGGACTAACACACCAAAAAAAAAACAAAACAAAAAAAAACCATTAAAGCATAGAGTTTCCTATCCAGTTTTGATTTTATTGGGTCAAATTAAGGTTCCTAAAACCAAACAACGGCCAATAATGAAAGCCTGAATTAAATGTGGTTCTCACGATGAGACCAATGGGATGACATTAAAACCACCCAGAGACACGGTCTTATTTACCAACTGTTACTGAGGCACTTAGCTAGGTACTAGGGCTATGACAAATACAAACACAAGGAGACTTGTAAAACTTAAAAGCTGTATCTGCCCATTTTCCAAGATACACACACACACAGCCACTCACGGCCTTATAAATCAGTGTCAAGCTTACTAATCAACAGAGTCTGCCAGACATGTAACATAAATCAAAATTGTTAGGAAGCGCTCACCATGAATAGCTAGTTCCTTCCAGGCACAAGGAAATCATCTATCTTATTATTATTGAACAAAATCCCAAACGTGCATCTGCAAACTGCTGGAGCCTACAGCACAGGGGCACAGCAAGCACCTTCAGAAGTGCCAGGTGACCTAATTCAACCTGGATCACTGATGCCTACAGGTTAACTTCAGCTCTGACCTTGACGCTATCCTAGGTGGTTTTCATATACGTGATCTTGATTCCTCACAAACCTGCAAGACTTGTACCATGCTCTCATTTTACAGACGACAGAACCAAGGCTTGAGGAGGTGGAGTAATTGACTTAGGTCACATAGCTGTATCCCTAATGTATCCATTCCTCTCCTCTACCCCAAATTGTGCCTAACTCCAGAGTCCCCATCTGTCCCGGCTTGATTGGAAATAGGACCAGGGCAGCTTTCCTGGTCCAAGAATAATGGAGCCACTGGCCATAGTCAAAGAGGCAACCCACTGTCCCTGGTTTTTGCGATAGGCCTCGCTCCCCTATTGTAATTTGCAATGAATAATGAAGCATTCTTCCAAGTGCTGTGTGTAAGATCAGGTTAATGTCATATTTCATCTTTGCCAGCCAGCTGCCGTTCTGCTAGGCTGACAGTAAGTAATATCTTTGCATAAGGAGCCAGTCTACAACTAAATCAATTAATCCCTCTCTGGCTGGTAGACAGCTGTTGGGTCAAAGCAAGATAATTAGATAGACTTGTCATTTACCAGGTGGTTGGTAATGAAGGGATTAATTGACCAGAGTTGGGGACGGTACAATGTCTGTTCTCTCTTGCCTTCCATTCAGTATCAATCTTCCCAAACAGCAATTCAAAAGGCAGAGTCCTTTTTCTCCTCTATTTGTAAGATGGGAGCTGATCCTTCCGTGCTGCCCATCTGATGGCTGCCATGGAACAAGGCTGGTTTTCCTTCTCGTGGGATCAAGAGGGGGGCAGCTCAAGTGTCCTTTCACAGGGCTCCTTTCAGTGCTTTTCCTGGGGGCTGCTATATCCTGGGGCTCATTCCTTGGATCTTGTCCACATATGGCTGGATGGGTCTCTACCACTCAGCGCGCCATGTCCTAGCGGACGCCACGAACTGCAAAGCCTTGGCATAGCGTCTGCTACGGATTGAACTGTGCTCCCCAAAGAGTCCGTTCAATGTCCTAACCCCACGCCCATGAAAATGACCCGATTTGGAAAGAGGCTCTTTGAAGATGTTCCTAGTTAAGATTAGGCCAAACTGCACCCTAATCCCATTTGACTGACGTCCTTATAGGAAGAGGAAGAGAGAGACGATGGCCGTGGATTGCCCCAAGCCACCACCAGAATTCCAAGGAAGCACAGCCACGCCAGCACCTTCATTTCAGACTTCTGGCCTCCAGAACTGAATTAAATTTCTGTTCTTTTCAGCCACCCAGTTTGTTACAGCAGATCTAGGAAACTAAGACAGGGGCCTGCATATTGAAAGATGGGCTGTTTTATGGTGAACAGCCTCAGTGCATATGCTCTGAGATGCTTTTCATGTAATGGATGATGTTAGAATCAAAGGATCAAACTTTCTTCAAACTGGAGACGCTCTTGAAGACCCTTTGGTCCGGAGCCTCTTCACTCTGGCTGCCCATTAAAATAAACCTGGGGAACTTTGGAAAACACTGCAGCCCCAGCCCTATCCAGGGCAACAAAATCAGAGTCTCTGGGGGTTAGGCTGGGCACCAGCCATTTTTAAAAGCTCCCCGAGTGATCCTGAGGTGCAGCTGGGGTGGGTGAAGGTCTAGCCTAACACCTTCATTTTATAGATGAGGACACCAAGGCCAAGATGGGCCACTTCCTGCCTCGGAGCAGCGTGCGGTTCACACGCAGCTGAGCCAGGAGCAGAAGCCAGGTGCTCACAGTGCCTGCTGGTCCATAAGGCATCGCCCACACCAGCTCCTGGGAGTCCCTCGGGGCCACCAACCCATCCAGTGGATAAAACTCCCCGGACAGTGGAAAAGACCTCATCCACCTGCTGCCCACCTGCCTTTCCTGCTTCCTCTCAACCAGCTCAAACACGCACGCTCACTCCAGCTACAAACCCCCCACGGTTCTCTGAATGGGCGGTGGGCTGTCCACCTGTGACCTCGCTTCTGCTGTTCCTTCCCTCAGAAATGCTGTTCCCTCATCTCTGTCAGATGAAATCTGTTGTACCTTGAAAGGCTTGGCTCACATACCACCTCCTCCTTATTTTTTATTTATTTTTATTCTTTTAGGAGGTACAGGGGAATGAACCTAGGACCTCATACATGGGAAGAAGGTGCTCCACCACTGAGCTACATCCACTCCCCAATGACAGTTGGTTTTTTCATTTGTTTGTTTTTAGAAGGTACCAGGGATAGAACCCAGGACCTCATACGTGGGAAGCAGGTGCTCAACCACTTGAGCTACATCCGCTCCCCTCCACCTCCTCTTTATAACCTCCCATTGGGCATGGATGTGGCTCAAATGGTTGGGTGTCTGTCTCCCATATGGAGGGACCTGGGTTCGATCCCCAGGACCTCCTGGTAAAATAAAATAAATAAATAAAATAAAATGAAGTAAAATAAAACAAAACAAAACAAAATAAGGTAAAATAAAACCTCCCATTGTGCATTGCCTCTCAAACGGTTCATTCAATTACTTGCTCCTGATTCTCATAGAACTTTGCAAAAAGCTCTATTAAATAGCACATCTTATCATCTATGTGCCTCTCTTCCCCATGTCTTTTACCTCCATCTATTTTATAAATGTCTGTAGAAGAGACAAATCTGGGCAGCCAATGCTAGAAACCTATTTAAATTGGGGCTGGGAGAGTTTTTGCTTTTCCTTCTTGGGCTATCGTGAGCTTTTATCAGTCTAAAACATCCAAATGAATCAACAACGCCAGCTTCCAAATTTCACCAAAGTATGCCATCCTGCAGCAGAAGTCTTGGTGCACCAGCCAGGAGACAAAAGCGCCCCTTGACTAGGCAAAATATCAAGCTCAGCAGGCAAAAAAATAAGTCTGCAGTTGCTTATTGGACAACTACAGTGCCTTGCACACCATTCCATAAGCCTCAGCCCCTGCCTCTGGGAATTTTACAATTGCTCCTGAGCTCATGCCGGACCTTAGCTTGAGTCATGGGAAAGAGAATTGCAAGGAAGCGTTTTTCCACCTGAGAATTACAGAGAAAGTGACAGGTTCTGGTGGCCCTACAATGTAGCTGGGTTGGAGGGGCCCAGTCCTACCATTTAGGAGCTGTGTGATCTTGGCAAATTTCTCAACCCTTCTGAACCTCAGTTAACTTATTTGAAAATTGGGGTCACTTCCTTATCTTCTTCTCTCCCTCCTCCTATCCATCCTTCTCCCTGGAGCCTATCAGATGGAGAAATAAATTTACTTTACCACATGAAATTAAAAGGGGTCATCAAATAACAGATCTCAACAGTGACTGGGGGGATCTTGGTAGTGGCTGCAGAAATCGTGCCGCTCTCAGCAACCCTGATCCTTTTCCCCTTACTTACTGGATTTTTTTTCTTAAACAATTCACCCAAAATACCACTAGATCCCTTAGCCACTTATTGTCCCCTATGATGGTTAATTTCATTTGTCCACGCGGCTAGGTCATGGTGTCCACTTGTTTGGTGAAATACTGGCCTGGCTGCTTCTGTGGAGGTACTGTGGAGGTGGGGTCAGCACCTATCAGTTGACGTCACGTCAAGGAGGTGGCCCTCAGTCATGTGTGTGGGCCTCCTCCAATCAGTCCGAAGCTTTAAATGGAGAGAACGGCAGGAAGTCTGCCTCAAGACTACACCCTCCACTCCCTCCTGGGTTTCCAGCCTAGGGAATCTGGACTCAAGACTTCAATATCACTCTTACTGGAATTTCCAACCTTGGCATGCCCTGCAGAAGCTGGACTTGCCAGCCCCCTCCCCCACCCCAGGATTGCACAAGCCAATTCCTTATAATAAATCTCTTTATATATATATATATATCTCTCCTGTTGGCTCTGTTTCTCTAGAGTCCCCAAAGACCCCGAGGAAAGTCGGTAGACAGCTTGATCAGAAGCCCCCTGTGTGAGGCTCCGAGACTCAGCTCTTAGAAATGCACAGGCAGCCCCTGGGCTCTGTGTCCTTCTTCTTGGAACATGGTAATCACAGAGTAAGTGTAAAAGCTAAAGAAAGAACAGGCAGGGCAGGGCTGAACCACAAGAAGGATGCTGTGAAGATTTCAGGGAACCTATGAGAGGACCCAGGAGGTGGGCGAGGAAGAAGGACAAGCTGTCTCGCCCTCACCGGCATTTAGGGGCAATTATGCCCTATTAATGGCTGACAGGGTAGCTCTGCCTTGAGAGTCTAAGCCAAGCCGGGGCAGCCCGCAGAAGTATTCCGCCCACAAATATGCAGTTGGCACTTGGCGCCAGCTGATCTGATCGGCAATTACGTGTTATTTTGGGGCCAGGGAGACAGCAGAAAACCAGGAAAATGATAAGACATCAGAGGGCAGTTTTTCTAAGAATACCAGTGACAAGCATTTTTTTAGCCAATTGTTTTTCTCATGGTTAGAGGTTTACAGGGCACTAAAATAAGAAAACCCTGGGGTACTAAAATCAGATTATAGCCAGTTTTCCGGAGAGGCTTAAAAGCCTTTGTCCAATGAAAGTCTGCTTTCGGTTCTTTTCTTTTGGAAGGGGGCTGGGGTACTTCTTGCCAAGAGAACTCTCCTGGTAACAGTGAGTACAGCGTAGAGTTAAAGAGACCTGGATTTGTAGTTTGTCCTGGGTTGGAATTCTTACTTTGCCGCTTACTAGCCCTGTGACCTTGGGCAAAATTGTGCCCTTGGCCTCAGGTCCCACACACATAAAATGGGAGTGTAATACCCAGCTCCAAGGTTCCTACAAGGATTAGGTGAGATGCTTCGAAGCAGCCACATGGCATCTGGGATACAGTACCGGAACGTGGTCATAAAGCCAGCGCCTTCTTGCCATAATGTTGGTTTCTTATCTAAAATAAACGGTTCCTGTTTTCCCCAACATATATCAACCACAAATAGCCAATCAGCATAAAAAGGGGAAATGCCATCTCCGGGAGCAGTTTGGGTTTGTCATCTGCCCCTGTGGTAAGATCATCCCGGGCTCCATAGCCTCAACGGCTTGGATGGTGGGGAAATCCGAGAAAGTGCAACCAAGCTCAATCGGGTGCAAACTTTATACGTGTCTCATGGACACAAAACCTAACCAAACTCAACAGCAACACTTTCCTGTTTCCTTCTCTCCCCCTAATACCCCAGCCCACAGCAGCCCAAATGCTCACCAAGTTTCTCCAAAAAGCACCACTCACTGACCTTGCGTGGGAATGGAACATAACTGCAGCTTGTAAAGGAAACGTGCCTAAGAAAAAACATCCCAAGACAACATCCCGAGGAAACAGGGTGATTTTCCTGGTTGCCGGCTAAACGGGGCAACTTGCCCAAGACAGTCCTGACTGAGGACGATGACTCACCTTAAGGTCAGCTCCCAGGGCAGTTCTCCAGCCCGACCTCCCTCCCAGGTCCCAGGCTACTGCCAAACGAGCCTCTCCCCAGACAACACTAAACCCCACAGCCAGGCGGCCATGTCCTCTGCCTGGGGGAGTGATCCCTTCTTTGGTTCACAAAAGGACCAGGCAGAGTGGACCTCGCCAGCCAACTCATTCGTGTCAACGCTGGACTAGCAAGAGGAACGAGGCGCCAAAGGCGAGCCACACATGTCCTGTGTGCCTCTGTGTGGCCCTGGGCTGCACTCAGTGATAACCGATGAAGAAATGGATGAGTGAATGAGTGAATGAATCCACGAATTAAACTCCACAGGAGGCACTGAGCAAGGCACATCACCTCATGCAACCCTGCCAGGTAGGCAGGCACTGCTTCCCATGCTATCACTGAGGGGAAAGCGGTCTCAGAAGGGTTAGGTCGCTTGCCCAGGGTCAATGAGCTAGTAAGTGATGAAACCAGGCTGCCTTGGCTTGCTGAGGGTGCCCTAACAAGTACAACAAATGGTGGCTCAAAACAAGAGACCTGTTGTCTCACAGCTCTGGAGACCAGCGGTCTGGAATCAAGGTGCCGGCAGAGCCAAGCTCCCTGGTCCGTGTTTCTCCTGGCTCCTGGCGGCGGCCGGCTACCCGTGGTTGTCTTGGCTCGTAGCAGCCTAACCCTAACCTCTTCTCCCCTGTGTCTGCCTCCATCTCCTCTCACCTTCTTGTCAGGACACCAGCCATTCTGGATTAGGGCCAACCCTAATCCAGTTTGGAATCATTTTAACCAATCCCATCTTCGAAGATCCTATTTCCAAATAAGGTCATATTCATGGGGCCAGAGGTTAGGACTTGAGCACAGCTTTTGGGGGGACACGATTCGGGCTTCAGGTATTGATGCCACCCTCGAGGCCATAATAATGACGAATCATAGTTACATAACCTCTGACACAGCAGAATCATTTCATCCTCCCAACACACCAGAGATTTTTTTCAGATAGGAAGACACATAGCTAAAGAGGACCCATCAAGGAGTCAGGGTCACACAACCAGTTAGAAGTGAACTGGGAACCTGAACTGGACTTTCATTCATTCAGCCACAAATCATCGGGGGCCCCTACTGCAGACGAAGCCCCGCGTGAGGGCCTGGCCATCCAATGGTGGACGGGACGGGACCCACACAGCCCACGGGCTTCCCATCCAATGAGGCACCTACTTCAGAATCGGCTCCTCCCAGGACACCATACGTTGCCCATAAAATTTCCTCGGGAAAGTAGTAGCACTTGAGCAGTTCTGTTTTGAAGGGAAAAAAGGATCTGAGAACAGAAGATGTCAACAAAAAGAGGGAAATGGTTTGCATCTGAGTAGCATGTGTTGCTTGACACAGCTGACACAGCCTTCGTCAAAGCCCGATTCTGTTTCCTCCTGAGGATAGGGTGTACGGACAGGCTAGGACACTCACCTGTAATAATCAGGGAGCTTGGGCACCAAAGGAAACCCAAATATCAAATTCCCTGCCAAGTCATCACAGAACCCAGCAAAGGAAGCCTCAGGCAATGCTGAGCTTGCAAGTACCTGGCTAATCCGGCCTAGTCATACCTAGAGCTCAAAGTGATGGGAGTGGAAGGAGAATGAATTAATCTGGTTAGGCCACCCATGCACAAACTCAGGAGTCTAGAAGGAAGTGCAGGTGAGAGATCAGAAAGATACGTGGAATCCGAAAATTCTCAGGTTCATCCCTTTCTAAGATTTCTGGGAATTCAGCATCTTTGATGCCTAAGCATTGTCTTCTTCTACCCATCACTTGGATTCACGGTAATACTAAATTAAGAATTGGATACAAAATAAAGCCCGGGGACTCCAGCCAAACAACACACATATTTTTTTTTTCTTTCTCAACAGCCGTTGAAGTTTGGCTGTTGTTGCCAGTTGTTCCCTCACCAGCTCTGGGCATCAAGTGCTAATTAATGTTGCCACAAAAGGACCAGCCCTGGAGCCTCCTCATCAAGAAGGAAATACACCGCTGAGATCATTGCCATGGCGACCAGCCCTCCTAACTTAGTCCCTGCCTTTCCAAGGAGGACCCTTTCCCTTGGCTGGATCTTAATTTGCACAGAGTAGCTCTTTTCATAATCCACGGCACAGGGGCCACGTCTGCTGCCTTGTTAAACTAATGAGTCAGATTTACTGTGACAGCCACTTAGCACAAAGTCCCTGCATGCAAGGGAGTCTTGCCAAAATGGCACAGCAAGGTGGGGCTCGTGGGACGTTGCTGGGCTTTAGTAGCTGGATGTGGAGGCCGGGGGGGCGAGTTTGCCATGCGCAGTCCTTCCTGGGTGGTGCCACGGCGTGACCGCACAGCCCAGCAGCTCTTCAACTGCGGAGTCCCATGGCAGCACCTGTGAGCGTGTGCATCCAGTGGGTGCAGGACTGCAAGCTTAGTCTAGCACCAAGCCTGGGATGTCTCCAATTCTAAACACCCCGCGGTAGAATTTAAGATGTTATATAGAGAAAGGGTGATCAGGAAAGCAACTGCCAAAGGTGAAATGCCAGGCAATGGAAGGAAGTTCCCCCAAAGAATACAGGCTTCTGAGTTTTTCTGTTTAAAAAAAAAAAATTTTGATATGATGGAGCCACAAAAGCAGGCAGGTCCCCAGGCTTACCTGGGTTGGGTTGTAGAGTTCCTGCAGGGGACTCCGGGACCCCTTCCGGCAGCAGATGTCCACACCAAACGGATTCCTCCGCATGACTGGGGAGAGAAAGTGAAGGCTCATCAGAAATGAGCAGCAAAGGGTTGTTGTCCGACAAAGGAAAAGGCACAGAGGAGGGGTAGAGGCAGGGGAGGAACAGAGGCATCAGCTTGTAGCAAAGAAAGATTTCCACTGCTGTTTCCAGATTCAAGTTCTGTGTCACTGCCATTCTGTCTTCCCCAAGCTTCAGGCATCTCCACACCCAGAAGGATGCAACAACAACAACAAAATGGTAAAAATAATAATAATAAAATAATGATGCTAAAAATTCTTGCCAGCAAGTGTTTAAGAAAACAAGACAGACATCCTAAAATTCACTGACATGAGGCTATTTACAAAAAGGCTGATCCTGGAGACAGAATGCTACCAAGCCGCAGGCTCGGTGGTATACTTTTAAATCCCACAGCCTTCTCCCTGAGGACGACTTCCTATTCCTGGTTCCATCTCCGGAGAATGGCGCAGGGCCATCCCCAGAAGCACTCCTCCCTGGCGGGAAACTCAGCTGCACTCAGCTGCACTCAGCTGCTGGGATCTGGAGGGACCTGGGAAGATACCCGCAAAGCCTCTTATACATTGTCATTTTTTATTAAAATATCACTTTGAGGCAGAAAGGACAAGGTGGTTTTAGACAGACCGGGAGGGCACTTACGATGCATAAAAGCAAGTGGATTAAGTGAACTCCCCCCAAATCCAACAGCCTGGAGGTCTGTTTCTAAATGGAAATGGATGCTTTCTTTTTGGTTCTTCTTTTTCAGAAAGCACCCCCACTCCACCCAGCCCTCAAAAAGTGCTTGGCACATAGTCACCCGTTTGATAAGTATTTGTTGGAAGGAGAGAGGAAGTGAAAGAAGGAAAAAAGGAGGGAAGGAGGAAGGGAAAGGAAAGAAGGAGGGAAGCAGGGAGGAAGGAAGAAGATAAGGAGGGAGGGAGGGAGGGAGGCTTCCTTCCCAAATTAAGAGCCAGTTTTCTAATGGAATGCCAAGGTAGCAGCCTGGGAGCAACAAGGAAATGCAGATTCTTCATATGCTTAAACAACCCACCCACCCCCCACCTCACCCCCACGTAGTGGCAGCAGAAGGCACAGATGGACAGAGTATATTCCCTGGAGCAAACTAGAATTGAACCCTGCCTCTGCCACATACCAGCTGTGTGGTCTTGGGCACACTGCCTAACCCCTCTGTGCCTCAGTTCCTGCATCTGTGAAATGGGGATGAGAATAGTACCTAACGCCCTGGGATGGGCGTGAGGATTAAATGAGTTACTATATCCTGAATGTTAAAAATGGTGCCTGGAAAGTGCTAGAAAGTGTTTATTAGACATTTCTTGAAATTATTCTAAATTGTAAAGTAGAGTTGCACATCACAATATGTGACAAAAATCATTGCCTCTGCACCTTCCCCTCCAAGAGGGAAGGTGGGAACTTCTGTATTTGCCAGCCATCAAGGGAGCTGATGAGGTTACCAGGCCTCAAGCTGGGCTTTGGCTTCTATGACAGAGAGCCCAAGACTACAAAGGCTGGGAGGGCTGGCCCTAGGGGGGAACCAGCCCAGGGCCCTCTCCTGGGGGCCAATCTGAGGCCAGAAAACTGAGGAAAACAGTCTCTACAGGTAGCCAATTCTTCCTGGAAGGTGTCCAGGTGAATCTATGAATTTTCCTTTGACTTGTCCATTCGAGCCACATGGAAAGTAATCATCAGTTCCAGGAAACTTGAAGCCATGATTTCTCTCCCCTTCCCCTTCCCCTTTACTTCCTAGAGCAGAGATCAGCGAACTTTTCCTGTAAAGGCCCAGAGAGTAAATATTTAGGCTTTGCGCCATGCGGTCTCTATCGAAACCATTCAACCCTGCCACTGCTGTGCCAAAGCAGCCGCAGACAGCGCAGAAATGAGCAGTTGTGGCCATGTTCCAATAAAGCTTTGTTTATCGACACTGAAATTTGAATTCCACGTGATTTTCACATGTCAGGAAACATTATTCTTCTTTGATTTTTTTTTCCAACCGTGTAATAATGTAAAAAACCCTTCTTAGGTGGTGGGCCGGGCTTGGCGCCCGGGTCATAGTTTGCGGACCCCTGCCCTGGAGACTGCTTCAGGTGTTCCTGCAGTCAGCAGGACAAGCTCCTTACACACCCTCCATGCCCTGCAGCCTTCCCTGGGGAGGGGGGATCTGCAGGCAATGTCAATACATGTAAGCCTTTAGGATTTGATTAGCCTGGATGGAAAAACACTGGTTCTTTGTTCTTCCATGGTTGTCCCAAGAAGAGGGAAAAAACCCACGCTGTGTTTTCCTTTAATTTATTACTTCATTTTTCATTTCCACCCAAAACGAGGTAAACTGTTAAATGCATGCAAGTTGCCTCGGTGCATGCACAATGACATCGCAACACTTCGGTGGAGGAAAAACAGCCATAAAACTTGTAAAATTATGCTCACGCCATGCAAGATTAAATTCTCCCCATGGCGGCAGACGGGCTCAGCAAAGCCTAGGGTGTGGGACAGCCACAGTGAAAACCCGACCATGGAACCCATTAAAAGTCTGCTTTTACAGGGGGCAATATTATTTAATTGGTTTATTTTTCTAATGCAAGGCCTTTAAAATGCTTTGACCATGTGGGGTCTGCAACTTGGGCCCTTTGCCTAAGGCCGTCTGCCGCCGTGCCTCCTCCAGCCCTGCCTCGGCTCCATGGGGCACCGTGTAAACCAGCCTTGACACCCCAGGCCACAAAAGCAAGGGGCCTTGTGGGCTTTTTATGGGAACGGTCACAAGCCCACCATTTCTGGAAGGCTCAGTGGGTGCCAGGCACTTCATGAAGTGTGATCCTCGCTGCAGAGAAGGAGCCACCTGAGTTGCACAGATAACCTCCCTGAGCCGCGGGTTACTTCAGGAACCCAGCCAAGGTCAAGGTCAAGCTCAAGGTTATGCAGGTGGAAAGTCACCAAGCTGAGACTCAAACCTGGCAAACATGGTCAGGCCCACCGGGCTTGGAAGCCCAGGAGAGCATTTCTACTCCTGCCCCCACCAGGCCAGCTGACTCAGAAGAGACCCACAAATGTGCTGAATAAGAGACAGGAGAGGCCAAGAAAAGATAAAGTCTTCCATGTCGTGCTCTACAAACTGGCGTTTCTCAGTCGGAGCTCTACTCATCACTTCTTTCATCAGACTGCTTGTTCAAGGGCAGATTTGGGGCCATATACTTGGGCTCCATCTCAAACTTGCTGAATCAGAAGAGAGAAGGGGGAGTTGGCTTGAGGCCCCAGAATCTGCATTTTAATAAGACTCCTTCCCCTCCACTGGGGGGTCCCAAATCATACTCATCATGCTCTCTAAATCTTGAGAATTGGATTACAGAATAAATAATTCCCATGCCAGCTGGCTCCATTTTCCTGCAAAGGTACCAGAACATTTAAAACGAGAGCTGTGGAACATCTCCTATACCAGTGTCGGATGAGGGTACAGAAACCTCCCTAGAAGCTGAACCCTACTATATCTCTTTTAAGGTTTAGCGCACGGGGCCTTTGATTTCTAGGGACCACTTCTGACTCAAGTGACAACAATGAGGATCTACCGTGCGCCTGGATGACAGCAGAAGGGCCAGTAACACGCGCACATAACTGTGAATGCATTTACCCCATGCATGTCTCAGACAAAGTGGTGTTGGGGAAGACTGAGTAACCAGTGCATAGACAGTGGCAGCTAAGGTTTAGAGAACACAGCTGTGTACCTGTCCTATAGGTGGGTATCGCCACCATCCCCACTTTACTGAATAGAATACTGAGCCACAGGATGGGTAGGCAGCTTGCCCCAGCTCTCATGACTAGTCAGAGACGGAGGCAGGAGTCTGACCCAGGCCGTCCAGGCTCTTAGCAGTCACACTGGGCCAACACTCAAGGGTCACGTCAACCAAGCATCACAATCGTTGTCTCCTGGCCTGGGAACCAGCTGCCAGGCCTCTTCTAGACTTCTAGAATAGGTGATCCAATATGGAACGCAGTGTTAAAAGATTCCCCAGAACGAGATGATGCCAAACTATTAACTAATGGTTGTTACACTCAGTCATTCACTCAACAAATTTGTGTGGAGTGCCAAGGATACAATGGGCACTTTCCCAGCACGGCCACTGGGAGGAGTAGACCTTCTCTGTCTTGGTCACGTAGTTTCTCCGGTGCTTGGCACACAGCAGGCACTCAAAAGAGGTTTATGAATGAAGTAGGACTTAACACTTCCTTTAAGAGCATCAAGTTGTTGCCTCCTATATATAAAGGAAAGAGCCAGTAGCATCAGGCAACTGTTATTTTTTCCCTTTGAAAATGAAAGGTCTGGTGATCAGAAGCCCTAAGAAAGAAATCCCTGAGGCCACGTAACGGTGGCCTTCAGCTAAGCGCCCACCATTCTGAGGCTGATTTAGCTACATTTGTTTCCGCCTTTCCAAACTCAAGTCAATGAAATCAGAGGCCATGCTGTGAGAACCTAATTGATCTAATTTACAGTGTGATTTCCTGGACCCAAGAACAGTTCTATATATTGCATGAAACATAAATGAAGCAAAAATTACCATTAAACCACTCATAATGAAGAGCACATTGTTTTTAAATGGACGCCCCACTCCCCTCCTTCCAAACACATCTTCTAAAAAATCAGTTAACCGGGTGCAGGGGGCGGAAAGTCAGCTCACCAAAAAGGAACTGAGTGCGTCTCATTCTCTGAGCTGCTCCCTTGACCCTGTCAGTGCGGGCGAAAGGAAACTGCTGGATGCTGAATTCAGGTCTGAAGACATAAAACGGAAATGCTGCGGGATTGTGGGCAGCAAATGGACTTTGATGCATTTCATAAAACCAAAGACATTTTTTTAGGAGGTACTGGGGTTTGAACCCGGGACCTTGTACGTGGGAAGCAGGGGCTCAACCACTGAGTGACACCCAATCCCCCAAAGACATTTAGAATTCTGAGAGATTATAGTCCAGCCCCCTCAATTTGCGGAAGAAACTCCAAGAGCTTAAGCACGTGCCCAGGGTTCCCAGTAGGGCCAACAGGAGAGTCAGGGCTGGAACTCGGGTCTTGTGCGATGCGGCAACATTGGTCAAGAATAATCATCTTGAGAACTGCCATTCATTGAGAATTTATCATGTGCCTGGGGCAATGCTAAGCCCTTTTCTCTTCATTTAATCTTCACAATAACCCTTGAGGTTAGATATAATAGTAGCAATAGTGTTATTAGTCAGCCAAAAGGGTGCTGATGCAAAGTACCAGAAATCTGCTGGCTTTTATAAAGGGTATTTATTTGGGGTAGAAGCTCACAATCACAAGGCCCTAAAGAGTCCAACTCAAGGTACCATAAGAGGTACTTTCTCACCCAAAGGCTTTGGCCACGTGTTGATGCAAGATGGTGGGTGATGTCTGCAAGGGTTCAGCCTTCCTTCTTCC
>JAQZBX010041168.1:0-22418 GCA_029593785.1 Cabassous unicinctus
TGTGTTTTCTCTGTGCCTGCTTATCTCCCCCTTGCTGTGAGGTCCTGCTGCATCAGCCCACCGCGCCGCGCGGGCCGGCCTGCCCTCACAAGGAGTAAACGGGGGGGCTCCATCGATTGAGCCACACCCGCTTCCCTTCTCTCTTTTTTTAGGAAGCACCAGGAACCAAACCCGGGACCTCCCAATTTGGAGGGAGGCACCTAATCGCCTGAGCCACCTCCACTCCCTGCTTTTTTTTCCCCTTTTTCTCTCCCCCCACCCTGTTGTTTTTGCGCTCGTTGTCTACTCTTTGTGTCCGTTTGCTGTGTTCTTTCCATGTCTCCTCTGCATCTCCCCTTTGTTGTGTCATCTTGCAGCGCCAGCATCAGCTCTCTGCGGCAAGGGCCTTCAGCTCTTTGTGGCACGGGCTGTCAGCTCTCCGCAGCGTGGGCCGTCAGCTGTCCTTGGTGCAGTCCAGCTTGCCTTCACCAGGAAGCCCTGGGAATTGAACCTGGGGCCTCCCATATGGTAGACGGGAGCCCAATCGCTTGAGCCACATCCGCTTTCCGCATTTTTTTTTGAATATAGTTTTTAAATTTTTTTTAAAGATGCTTAGATTACATAAATGTTACATAAAAAATATAGGGGATTCCCATATGCCCCACTCGCTAGCCCTCCCACATTTTCCCACATTAGCAACATCCTTCATTAGTGTGGTACATTTGTTACAACTGATGAACAGATTTTGGAGCATTGCCAGTAAGCATGGATTATAATTTAAATTGTAGTTCACACTCTCTCCCACACATTTTTGTAAGTTATTACAAGATATATAATGGCCTGTATCTGTCATTGCAATGTCATTCAGGACAATTCCCAAGTCCCAATAATGCTCCCAAATTACACCTATTTTTCCATCTCCCTCCCCTCAGAACCTCCAGTGCCCACTGTCTCCACATGAATGATAAAAGTTCTTCCATTGCTAGAATCACAGAAAATCTATAGTAGAAATAACAGTAAGTCTATTCTAGTCCATCATTCATTCCCCAATCCTGAGGATTCTGGGATGGTGATGCCCACTCCGCTTCTAATTGAGAGGGGACTTGGATCCCATGGGGCAGCTGGAGGGGCCTCTCTTGCTTGCAGTTGCAGACTCTGTTCATTGAGATGGTCGTTGTCCATCTTCATCTCCTTGTTAGTTGTCCTGGGTGAGTCCAATGAACTGGAGAGTGGGTGTTGCAACTCTGTTGAGATTCAGGGCCCAGCTGGTACATAAACAGACCAAAGATTTAAATCTCTTGGACATACACCTATCAGCTCTAGTACTAACAATAGGTTAAAATAGAAGGGTCAGAAGAGCCATGTGTAGGGAAACCACAAGTGAGTGCAACTCTGTCACACTGGGGAGCATAAATTCCAAAGTAGGGCCCACTGGCAGGGCGCCATACTCCTGGGTACACGTCATTTAATCTTTGAATTCTCGGCTTCTCCTTTTCTAAACTGGTGCAATGATGTTGGTGTAACTACTTCCTAGGACTTCTGTGAAGGCCACTTACATGAAATCCCTTTGAACATTCTTTTGTAGTTGAAGGCTGTTGTAATTGTTGTCATTTTACAATTGTAATAGAAATGTTCAGAAGAGTCTGCCTGGATGATTGAAACTGGGAAGGCAGGGAAAGGGAGAAGTGGAGGAAATGGTCTCTGAAGGCCCAAAGCTTCTGGGATCTTCCCCCAACAGAAAATCCAAGGGCTTTCCTCCCTCCCCCTTCTATCCAGGTCCTGGATAGTAAAGTATGGCGGCTGTTCAGTCTGGAGATGAAGGGGTCCCAGGAGAGAGGTCCCCGAGCTCCCTGACTACAGCACCTGATGTTGCTGAAACGGCGCCATTAGAGATGCAGATTGCCTCTGGGAGCCCTGGCATGTGTGACCCTCCTGCGCCGGGACTTTTGCTGTGTTCTGCAGCATGGCTTTGGGCGTGGGGCGAGCTGGCACCCAGAGTGTCTGATCCGTGCATCGTCTCCAGCAGCTCCTGGCTGCTTGGCCACCCTGTGGAGGAGGGAGGGTTGGAACCTGGCTTCCAGGTGCACGACTTCAGGGCCACTGAGAACACGGTGTTGTTGCTGCCCTGGGGCTGTGCCGGGGCAGCCGTCCCTGGCAGGCACTGGCCTGTGGTGGTTCCTTGGTTCTGTGGTCTTTCCTTTCAGTTTTGGGTCTGATAAGGTCAGCAGAGTTGCGGATGATCCTGATGATGCTAATGATGGTAACAAAGACCAAGTTGTCCCTAGACCACTCCTTCTATCCTATTTGGGTTTAGAATGCATTTAGAGACAGTCATTCCATCCACAAGTATTTGTCGAGGGCAGCCATGTGCCAGGCACTGTGCAAAGTACTGAGGGGAGATTGCAGTGGGAGAGAGGCATGGGGGGCTCAGTGGATAAGCCAGTGTTGGGTAATAGAGAGTTGACACCTTTCTCCCATCTGCATTTCTGTTGTCAGCCTTACATCGTCAGGACCTGGAAGTTGGGTCCTGCGCTAGCTGTAGCTTGATTGGAATTTCTGGGTGTTAGCAGGGCGGGGATCAGTGGGAACTCGGGGGTCATGTTCAGAAATGGAATCTGGGTGTGCCCAGTGCAGCTTCTGACTCATTTTCCCCAAAGTTGGTGGAACTGAGGGTGTAGACCAGGAGCCCTGGTGCCTCCAGAGAAAGGCTGTAGCTAGGGACCCATTTTGGAGCTTCCCAGGTCAGCACTCTCCCACCTCCACTGGACCACCAGCCCGCTGTGGCTACGTGCTACAGCTGGGCCCGCAGAGCTTAAAATAGCTCCATGAGCTGGCCGCCTTGCACGTGGGGAGCCCGCCGGGGGCGTGACGGGGCAGCACCTGGGATTGGGGCTCCCCGTGCTCTAACCACTGGGCTAGGGAGCATTCTTCTTCTTTGGTGGTTTCTTCTAGCCCCAGAGCCTGGGGGAAGTAGGGGTGAGTGTGGTCGGGGGTCCAGAAGTGGCTGGTGCAGAGGGAAAGCAAAGGGTTCGCCTTCTCTAAGACCTCTTAAGGCGATGCCTCGAACTTGACCTCTGAGCCCCCCACTGCAGAGCTCAGAACCCTTCAGACTTGGTGTCTGGTTTGGCCCTTGCTCTGGTCCCTGGTACTGCCCAGATTTAGCCGTGTCGGGTCCCATTCTGCCCTAACTGGATAGAGAATGAGGTGCAGGGGTGGGGTGGGGGGTGTGGCAGGGCCAGGGCGAGGACATGGGCAGCCTGGCTCCTAGCTGGGCAGGCACAGACCGCGGGCCCTGTCACTCCCCAGCCGCCGCCTCCTGGGTGGCCAAGATGGCGCCTCGGGGCTCTGGCTGAGACACCTCCTGCATCTATTCATTCACACCTACTACGGGTAAGCTCTGTCCTGTGCTGTAGAGACGCGGGAAACAGACCCAAATCTTGGCTTAATTTGAAGCTTAATTCTGGTGGGGGGAGACATTTTAAACAATCAGTGTAATAAATAAGTAAATCATGTTGTAGGTTGAGGGTAAGTGCAGTGGAAAAACTAGACCAGGCTAAGAGAGACTGTGCTACGGGGAGGTACAAATGAAATGGAGTGGTCAGGGAAGGCCTCGTGGAGAAGGTGACATTTGAGCGAGAATTTGAAGGAGATGAGAGCGTCGGCAATGCCACTACCCAGGGGAAGAACATTCCAGGCAGTGAGAGCAGCCGTGTAAAGGCGTGAATGTAAGAAATGGCAAGGAGGACAGTGTGGCCAGAGAGGAGAGTGCGAGGGGAGAACAATAGGGCCAGGCGTGTGTGTGTGTGCATGCACGTGTGGGGTATGCACACAGGTGTGCATATGTGTGTAAATTGTGTAAATGCTTAAAGGAACTTTGTCTTTTCTCTGCATGAGATGGGAGGCCATCAGAGACTTTTGAGCAGTGGAGTGACGCAGCCCGCCTTCCAATACGGGATCACTGGGATTACTAGCTAGTGCCAGAGCTCATTTCGACTGCCTGCCCTTCTCTGGTTATCAGGGTACAAGTGGGGACCCCAGAGATCAGACAGAGGGCTACCCAGTCCTTTCCCCTCGGCCCATGACTTCTCCAGCCTCCATTCCTATTCTCCAAACCCTAACCACGGAGACCCTTACTCCAGGGGAGGAGGGGCCGGGAGGTGGGTTCGTTGTAGTGGTTTGCTGGAGCTGACGTGTGCCGACTCTCAGGAGCCTACTAGTAAACATTCAGAAATTTTGCCTGGTGGTTGTCAGATCGTTGGCAGCTTGAGATCTGCCACAGTGGGGATATTTACACCCTGGAATTGGCAAATGCTACAAATCAGGGCTTTTTCTCCTGGAGAGCCGGGTGCTGAACAGGTGCCAGCTCCCACTGGTTTGCTGTCTCCACCGTGCCTGGCTTTGGAGGGCAGCAAGGGCCTCGGTTGCTTTCGTTCCATAAAGCATGTGGCTGCTGTATGACATCACTGTGAGTCCAGCTGAGGGGGGCAGTGGGGAGGGCGGCTGTTCCCAGGATCGATCAGGTCACCCCGTGGTGCTACGACGAGGGCCTGCTCCGATTTTCCTGGCTGGGTGATCCTAATGCACGGCTCTTCTTGCCTTTCCTCCGCGCATGTAGGATGCTGTGTGTGCGGCTCAGGAGGGGTCAGCCTCGTACATAAAAGCAGGGCTCACCCCCGGCATGGGGACAGGCCTCTGATTTGGGAGTCTGGAGATGGTGAGTCCAGTCCCAGCGCTGCCTCTTACTGTCTTAGACAAGTGCCCTCCTGTCTTTGGCCCTTAGTTTCCTCATCTGTAAATGTCCCTGCTTATCATGCAGGAGGTGGTCAGGATCAAAGTGATCGCAAGTGGGAAAGTCCTTTGAAAAATGCTGAGAGGCACAACAAGCATTTCCATGTTGATGGTGTTCAGACACCCTCTCCTCCGCCCTCCTTCTCTTAGGATATTCTTAAAGCCCAACCTGGAGCCCACCTTCTCCAGGAAGCCTTCCCTGATTAGAACTCCCCCTTAGAGCTCTTCTGTTGTTTGCTGCTCTTTTATTCCCCCTCCCTCTCCCCCCAGATAGCTCCCTCATCTGTCTGCTCATTGTGTCTGCTCATTGCGTCAGCTCATTGTGTCTGCTCGTCTTCTTTAGGCAGCACTGGGAACCAAACCTGGGACCTCCTCTGTGGGAGGCGGGCACTCAACTGCTTGAGCCACATATGCTCCCCATGCTGGTCTTTCATTTTGTCGCTTTTCCCCAGATGGACCATCAGCTCCTTAAAGCCTGATGCTCCTTCTGACACCCACACTGGCGAGCCCAGGATGGGCCCCAGTGAGTGCTCAAGGACTCTGCGGTGTCACTGTCTGCTGTCTTTTATCATACCGCACACTGCATGGTGGGCGGTCATCACGTCCGTATGTTCGAGAAGTTCAAAAGGGGAGTGCTGGACGTTTGATTAAGTGATTTCCCGGACATTGCCTCATCTATCCCTCCCAATCATACTTAACCCCATTTTACAGATGAGGAAGTGGAAATGTGCTCATTCATTCATTCATTCATTTGTTCATCAAACAATGTGTACTGTGTTCAGAGAGCCGGTCTTGCCCAGGCCACACAGAGCTCTTCATCCTGCCAGGCTCCCTGCAGTGTGGGTGGGCTTGCCTGTCCTCACCCCTTCAGCGGGGTGGAGTGTGCACTCAGGGAAGAACGTGGGATGCACTGGGGTGCTGGTCCAGCCCAGGTCAGGCAGTGGGAGAAGGGTGGGGACAGCACCCGTGCTTGGCACCTGTGCTGTCGTGTCCGGCCGGCCGTGGCTGCCGGCTGGCATTTCCTTTGGCAGCGGTGTGGGGGAGGGGAAGAGCAGGTGTGCCCTGGCGCCTGGCCCTGCTGGGATATGGAAGTGCCCATTGGGGCCGGAGCCTGGGGCCTGAGTGACACCCAGACACCATGGCCACATTCTCTGAGCTCCAGGCTGGACATCTGAGCTCCCTGGTGGTTAGGTAGATGGCTGAATCTGGTGGCTGACCCCTGAGAAGGCCTCCAGAGGGCAGGACAAATGGAGGTGGTCCATCCAAGGAGAAGCCTACCGGACAGGCTGAGGCGAGGTTAGGGGGCACCCGATATATGGGTGCTGAGGTAAGTGCATATGGGGAAGGTGGGGGGGGCGTGAGGCTCGGGGAATCTGTGCCCCGTGTGAGAGGTTCCATAACTTCCCTCCAGATTTATTAAGTGTCTACCGCATGTCAGGCTAGGCTGGTGCTGCAGGAGGAACACGGTGAGTTAGGTCTCAGCAGCTTCTTCTAATCTTGTAGGAAGAGAAGACATGAGACAAGGTCGAGTAAAATCAGTATCCAAAGCAAGGTTCAGGGTAAGAAAAGAGAGAGCCTCTTAGGTTGGGGGATGAAATCACGGTGTCCTTCCTGGAGGAGGTGTAATTTGAGCCAAGACTTGAAACATCTAGGAAAAGGCACAGATGGGGAGTGGACACCCCGTAGCGGAGGGCAGTGCAGAAAAGTAGGGATGTGGTTGGAGGACAGTGAGGACTCAAGAGTGCTGGGGCATGGGTACAGGCTGGGGATTTGTGGGAGAGGAGGCTGAGGAAGCATGGGGTGGAGGAACCAGAGGAGGGGGCAGGGCCAGAGCTCTCCTCAGGCTGGTGATGGAGGCAGCGCATGGCAGGTGACTTAGGATGAGGCCGGGGGGCAGGGACACCAGCCTAGAGATGGGGCAGGGGAAGGCAGGGCTGGGCTGGCAGCAGCAGGGAGGGGAGGCCGCGCCCGGGAACATGTATACCCCTCAATCCAGTCGCTTGTGTGCTCGCCATCTGCACGCTGAGGAGGCACGGGTCGGTGAGTCGTGGCTGGGTACACGTGACGTGTGACGGGGCTACCGCAGGAATGGGTCTGTGCCGGAGCAACCCGGGCGGGACTTTGGGAAGAACTTTCTGCGACTGTAAGACTTTTGGTAGCCCAGAGAGCTGACTGAAGGATGTGGTTCTGACCATCCTCGCCGGGAGCACCTTGAGAAGAGCAAAGAGGCCTCCACGATTGGGATGAACTGGGCGCTTTTACGCTGGAGACACCTTGAGTGACAGCCTGGGGGATGTGGGTCCCGATTGAGATGCTGGGCAGTGACCTGCCTCATTTATTGGACCACAAGTGACTTCATGCACCGTGAGACTCGAGTCGTGGGCAGCCAAGTCCTACCTGGTTAGGGGTGCCCCAGTGCGCCCCTGTTCAGCTACATTGGAACCGGACAGCTCTCCCTGCTTCAGAGCAGGGCAGTCGGGCCACTGCACCTTCTCCATCCTCTTAACTTTAGAGCATCCCCCTGTGCCACCCGTTTCCTCCTGTCGCCGCAGTGGCTTAGCTCCAGCCCCAGGGCCTCCTGGCCGAGTGGTGGGAAGGAAGGAAGAGGGGAGGCTGCACCGGCTCCTGCAGGCAGCAGCTCTGAAAATCAGCAGCCGGGGCCCAGACGCCTCCCGGGCAGGCTGGAGGCTGGGCAGGGAGCACGTCCCAGCCCACAAGGCAGTGCCCTCCGTGGATTTGCTGGGTCAGTACATTTCCAGTGGTGCATGGCAGTCAACCTCGGGCTTCATCACACTTCCCCGTGCCCTGCGGTCTGGCCTTATCTCACCCCCCCGAAGCCACCTGTCCTCCTTGATAAGTATGAATAACAAATGCTTTCTTTCTCCTCTGTCTCCCAGGAGCGAATGCTCAGTGTGCGCACGTACGCAGGTGTAGTACGTCTGTCTGTCCAGCACGATGCCTGCACACCAGGCCCTCCTGGGCGTGTGACCAGGCTGCTGATGGGGCTGGGGATGAAAGCTGGGGCTGGTTTGGGGCTCTCCTGGAAGGAAGGGCCTGAGATTCCAGGCGGGTGGCCCTTTACCCAGCAGGCCAGGAGCCTGCACTTCTGGGCCTCAACCCCTGCTGCCCCTCTCAGCCTGGAAACCCGCTCGGAGGTGACTGTTGCCCTGGGAACTGGCAGTGCTTGCTCTGTGCGTGAAGCCTGCCATGCTCCAAGGCGAGGCTGGCTTTTCTGAAGATCTGCTTCCCTCTCACTCAGGGCACCTACAGAGGTCCTTGCTGCAGCAGTTTTCCGTCCCACTGTGACTTAAGAGCGCCTGCGTGCTTGGCTCCGCGCCACGGGCCTGGACTTCACAGATGGCACACACAGTCCTCGCCTTCAAGGGGCTCACATTTGGAAGGTGGCGGGGGACGCCCAGTGATAGGATGAGCTGAGGGTGGTGGTGGTGCTCCGAGGAGAGAATTGCCTCCCCAGGCTTGAGGGAGGAGGCAATAGCAACGCCAAGGCCGCCCGGCGCGAGGCTCTTAGCCAGTCGGGGCGTGTGGGAAAGGGATTTCACGCAGGGGGCGCAGCAAGCCAAAGGCCAGGGGGTGAGGAAGAGGAGGGGGTCGCACCCAGGGTGGGTGTTTCAGCCGGTGCCCAGGGTCATCTGTGGCCCATTCCCCCGACGTTCCTAAACTCGTGTGCCGTGAAACTTCCTTCCAGCTGGGCCTGCGGACTTGCCCCCACCCCCCAGACGTCCTGGGCATCTTCTGCCCCTCTCGGCTTACCTGGTCATCCCCCTACCTTCTCCCCTCTGCCTGTCGAGACCTGCCCCTATTCTAAGACCCAAACAGTCCCCTGTCATAGGGTGGGAACTTCAGGGCTAGAAGGAACCTTAGAGAACCCACTAGTAAAACCTCCTTGTTTTGCAGGTGAAGAGCTAGAGGTCATGCAGGTAATTGGTGTCCTGAGGCTTTGTTCCTTAGGGGGCCAGAGGTGACCACAAAACTGGAAGGCCTGTGAAGCCCTTCCCAACGATGTGGGCTGCCCCGTGCACGCCCCCTGTGTGCGCCCATTCATTTGTTCATGGGTATTTATTATGTCGTTCCCCCTCCCCCCCGCCCCCATAGTACTGGATCCTGGGGATATAGTAGTGAGAAAAACAGATGTAGCCCCTGCTGCTCTGGGGTCTACGGTCTCATAGGAGAATCAGACAGTAAATTGTCCATTGTCGCTCAAATAAATGTGTACTTTCAAAATGAGGCAAAGGTAAATGGTACAAAGAGGAGGTATACCACAGGGAGAGGGGTTTTTAACTGAGAGCTGAGGGGGGCAGCCCGAAAACCAGGAAAGACCTTTCTGAAGAATTCTCAAGAGCTCAGGGATGCATAGGTCTAAGTCAGACCCTGGGATGGGGAAGGGCATTCCAGGCAGGGAACAGTGTGGGAAAAGACTCAGAGGAAGGATAGGGCTGGTGGGAGCACGATGGGTGGGAGGAGAATGGCTGGAGAGGCAGGCAGGGGTCCGTCATGCTGGACTCTCTGGACTATCTTAAGAATTTGGATTGTCCTAGAAAAGTAGGACAGCAAACACCCACATCCAATCATAATATCCGTGATATTGGAAGCCACAGGAGGGGACAGGTAGGGGAGGGATCTGAGAAGATTCCTGCTCTTGGGGAATGGACTTGGGCAGGAGTGGCAGTGGAGAGCCCTGGCAGAGGCTGTCACTGGCCAGGGTGAGAGACGAGGTGGGGCTGGGTGGAGCAGGGTCTGTGCAGAAGGCGAGACGTGGCCTTGTGTTTGGCTGCAGGAGGGGCAAGTGATGGAGAATCAAGAACGAATCTTGGGGTTTTCTGGCTTAAGCAACTGGGTGGGTATTGAGGCCCTTTACTGAGAAGGGAAGAGCAGGCCTGGGGGAGGTGCGGGCCTCTGGGGCCTGTGAATTTGGGAGCTGCTGTGAGACAGCCAAGCGAGTTGACAAGTGGGACTTGGGTATGTGTACGGGGGGTGCTCAGGAGACAGGCCAGGCCCAGGGAAATGTTTTGATGTCAGCACATAGGTGGCATCTGAAGCCATTGGCTCGGATGCAGTGGCCAAGTACAGGGATTTTGAGGGGAGGAGAAGTGGGCCAGACTGAGGGCCTCCCCAAGGAAGGGGGGTGAGCTGAAGAACAGGAGGAGCTGCCAGCACTTACTTTTAGACTTTGAACCACACAACATTATGTATTGATTATGTGCTGCGATGCATCTTTCTTTGCTCTACTATGTTATAATTAGAGGGGACAGGGACCATATTTACTATAATTATTGTTGTTGATAATGATCCTGGTGCCTCAATTCCTTGAACGTTTCCTATACTACAGACTCTGTGCCATGTGCATTGCATTCGTCATCTTTAGTCTGGTTTTTTTACATTTGCTTAGGAAGGTGTGCATCTCCGTTTTATGGCTGGAGAAACCAATGCAGAGCAACTAGGTTGCCCAGCATTAGGCGACTTACTCCAGCTGGGATGTCGACACAGATCCACCTAGCCCCAAAGCCTGAAATCGCTCTACTACATTATTTTGCCAGAGCTTTGTTCTCTGAAGTTGGGTCAGGTGGTGGGTATGGGCAGGGGCCACTGAAGATACCTGAGCCTATGCCACCCTTTCGCACAGACCTGGGCCCAGCTGACCCACAATTACTAGGGCGTGGGGGTGAGCTGATTTCGGGGGAGTGGGGTTGGCTCTGTTAGGATCCATCCACATCTCCCACCTGGCCCCTCGTGGTCCAGGAGCCACGTTTTCAGTACCGTGGCTGGGACCCTGCTTTCCTCTGAGCTCAGCTAGATGGCTGTCCAAGGCATCGCCAGGGCATGTTCTGACCAACTCGCTCACCATCACTTGCAGAGTCTGGACGCACAGCTGAGGGTCTGTGCACAGTCCGTTCCCTCAGTAGCCAGGAGTGGCCTCTGACAAGGGCTGACCACAGGGAGGCAGCTCTGCTCCTGGGCTTTGCAGCGTGACTCGTGGCACAAGGGATTTGCATGTGCTCACCAGTAACTCTCAGCTAGAAGGAGAGCTGCTCCCACCCGGCACGGTCCTTACAGCGCCTCCAGAAGGCATGGCCCACCCGGATGGGGAGTCGACCTCATGGCACTTCCACTGTTACCTGGTGTTGGCATTTAAATTTCCTGGGCTCCGTTGCAAGGATCTGAAGCCCTTAGATAGCTGGCTTTCCAGGAACAATTCCATAGATTTCTGGCTTGGGTTCCATCCTCTGGTTAGTGGATTTGGGGCTTTCAGGCTGTCCTTGGGAAGAACTCGGGGCCTAAGTGTGGTGGTCTCCTTTTCCCTCCACCCACCCACACTTTCTAAGCACCTGCTATCACTGTGATGGTCACTGTCCCAGGGGCTGGGAGTTGATGAGACACCGCCCCTTTCCCCCTTCCAGAAGCCTAGGGACCGGAGCAGGGGCAGATGGGCAAACTGAAGCGGTAGCCTGAACCAAGAGCTTGGGGGGCCAGAGGAGGGGGGAGAGCAACAAACCTCCTCTCCAGAGGTTCCCGCTGCCCTTGGTAGGCTGTTAGGAGCAGTTTACCCCCCCACCTGACAGTGAGCCCCCCCACTGCAGACAAAGCCTATTTTTTTCTCACTGATCTCAAACTAAACAAACCAAAACCAAAACCACCTTTCACTGTCATCACCGTCTTTCCTAATCATGGCCAAGTATGGGGACACGTAACGTCCTAGCCATTTAATTTCCAGAGTCCGCAGGAGAGCCTCCGCAACAGCCTCTGTGAGTGAATCTTCTGGCAGATATCCCAGGGTGCGGCCCCTTCCTAGGGGCCCTTCTCCAGCCTCCTCTTTTGCCACCCTCTTTTGCTCAGCAATTAGCGCATTTTCTGATCTCAGTGTCGGAGTTTAACAAACGCCATATCATGCATTTTTCCTTTGGATGGTGAGTGCTGCTTTGTGTCTACCCTAAACTCTGGGTGAGGTACAGGATGCCTTGTGAGCTGTACACAGTGTCACAAACAGAAATAGTCCTTGCAGGTCAGACAGGGGGTCTATGTAGGCTCATTGGCTCTGTTGTGTGTGGATGAGTGAGAGGCCCAAGACTGAGCATTGTTTTCCACTGCAAGCTGGAGGCACACAGGGCAGGCAGACCGAGACTGGCATTGACTCTGAGGCCCACATCTCCCCAGCTGCCAATCAGGAGAGATGTTGTGTGTTGATTTCACGTGTTCACTTCTCTTCCTCTCCTCTGGGAATTCTGCAGTTGCTTCACCGTTTTTTGTTGTTAAGAAAAGAGAGAAAGAGATAGAGAAAAAGAAAGGAAGGACAGCTCTGCCTTGTTCAGATGCTCAGAGATGCCCTCAAGGGCAGCCTGTACCTTTCAGCTCTTTTGGGCATGGCCAGTGGTTGAGGCTCAGGAGGACCAGGAAAGGTGGCATCTCACAGCACCTTGGCTCTCTGGTGGTTCCTTCTGCCCCCCAAATCCATGGAAGAAAGGCAGCCACAGCCCCTGGCCTTACCTCTCCCGACTTGTTTGGGAAGCTCCAGAATGAGGTCCATCCGATTTGGGTGCCGCATCAGGCTCCCCTGCCCTCCCTGCACAGCGAGGCCCGTCTGCTCACTGTCTCCTGAATGTGCGATACCCATGCCTTCCTAGGATGCCCTCCCACCCCTTCTTCCCATGCAGACCCACCACAGACAGCCCTGCTCCCAGGGCGGGTCCACGGAGTGGCTCTTTGCTCATCCTCCCACTAGCAGCTCTATCGCGCTGCTTCTAGATATGGGCTCTAGATACAGGCTTGGAGCGGGGGTAGAAGGCGGTCTCTTCAGCTAGGCTGGGAGCCCCTCCAGGCTCACGGCCATGTCCCATTCATCTTTGTATCTTCCACGGCCCTTGTTCAGTATCCTGCCCATAATGAACAATCTATTACGAATGATGGTTTGCCCGCGGTGGGAGCACAAGGAGAAGGGACATGTTCTGGCTACCACCTTGCCAAGCTGTCTGCTTTCGTGGAGTGGCTGTCTGCCTTCCAGGCTAGATTCTCCTGCACCCCCTTCCTTCTCCAACCCTCCGTAAGATGACTTGAGGTCATCTCCCTGGCACTTCACCCTTGTTGGCATTTAGTCTGGATGTACCGCTCCTGGTCCCAATGCTCCCTTTTGCCCCTGAGGTTATTTTCTAATGACTTGCTACCTCCAGTAACCTGTTGTGCTTTGAAATTCTATCTGCTAGACTGGAAGGTTCCTGTGCAAAGAACATGGGCTTTGAAATCACACAGAGTGGGGTTCAAGTCCTAGCTCCACAACTTCCTAACCATGTGACCCTGGAGAAGTTCCCCTCTCTATGCATCAGTTTCCCTATCTGTAAAATGGGGATAATGATCATACCTCTCTCATCGGGATGTCATGAGGATTAAACGAGTTCCTGCATGGAAAGCTTGGTGCCTGGTATGTGATGAAGGCTAATAAATCTGAGAATCCGTATTGCTCTACTATTCTGATATCGACTAAGCTGGGTAGCCAGATGGTTCTGCACTGCAGCTTTGGTAATGGCCTGAGTGGGACCCGTGTCCTGTGGACAGTGTGACCAGGAGAGAGTACCACTGTGACACTGGGCAGCCTCTCCTCCTCTTCCCTTCCTGCTCCCCCTCCCCCAGGCCCTCAAACTTTTGCCTTGGTTGCTGAGGCAGCAGTTAGTGGCAAGAGCTCATTTAGAATCAGAAATGAAGGTAGAGCCATCCGGGGCAATGGGGAGACTATCCTGACTGGACAAAGTGTGAGTGGGGGAGACGTGAGAGCTGAGAAAGGAGCCAGCCCGGGAGAGTCTCCGCTGATGCCAAGAGCCCACCTGAGAATACGGTTAGCAGCACCTTATGTTTGCTCGGTGCTTTCAGCCCTCAGCCTGCTCTCACAGCTGCCAGCTCACCTTATCTTCACAGCTTCTCTAGGAGGAGGGGTCACTTCACCCCCTTTTTCAAGAAGAGGAAATGGAAGCTCAGAAAGGCAAAGCACCTTGCCCTCGATCACACAGCTAAAAAGGCAAGAGCGAAAAGCAGGTCTCCTGCCAGCCGGGCGGGCTGGTAAATGATCTCCCTGCCAGCCGCAAAGGAGGAGTGTTGTGAGAATGAAGTGGCAGCCGTGAGCCCCTCGGGAGCCACCGGGGTTGAAGCTGAGGAGGACAAAAGGCGTTAGCCATGGCTGTCAGGCGGCTGCCGTGTTCCCGCAGGAGCCGGCTAGATAACTGCCCCCTTATCTGGAGGGAGCAGTCTCAGGACCCGAGCAGGAGAGGGGAGAGGGCTGGCGGCTGCGGCTGATGCTGTGCTTGGCATGCCGGGCACCCGGCTGAGCTGAGAAGGGGCTCAGACGAGGAATGCCACTGCAGGTGCCTCCAAAGAAGCTGAGCTGCCCCCACCCCGAGGAGGCAGGCCTGCCTGCGAGCCTGGCAGGGTGCTGGCCCCCCAGCTCAGCGGCCCTGCAACACTCCTGGGAAGAGGCTCTTGCCATCCCCCTGGTCGGATTTAACGCCCCCTTCCTGAACAGCCACAGCCAGTTGTGTCAGCTCCGTCCTGCACTGGCCATCTGCCCGGTCTTGGTGATGAATGTCCTCTTGTCGCCCTGACTAGACTGTGTGTGTCTGAAGGGCAGGGAGCAGCACATCTTCTACCCGCTGCCTCGGGCCTGGCCGGTGCTGAGCTCACAGCAGGTGTGGAGGGAATGTCTGATGGAATCCCAGGTACAGCGTGGATTCTTCTACCCTGCCTCCCCAAGCCAGTCCCGGGTGCTGGGGATACAGACTTGGTCCCTGCACTCTCGACTGCTGAGTGACTGGGAAGGGGGCAGAAAAGAGAGCTGGAATCCCTGCTGGACAAGTCTTCTCGTCTGCATCCCGTGGCTGCAAACCGCGGCGTCCCCAGGTCGGTGATGCAGACTTGTGCACGAGACCCAGGGAGGCCTTCACGGCGGGAGCAAGGCTGCCCCGGGGCATTCCCACGGCCCAAGCCCGCGCGCTCCGCCCCATCGTGCGCTCCTCGTAGGGGACCGCGCGGCCTGGGGCCCAGAGGACTCCCGCCGCTTACCCTTGGCAAAGGCAGAATGCGGAGGGCCCAGGGGGTACTCCCACTTCGGCCACGCACTTCTCCTAGGCGGGTCGAAGTCCCGGGCGGAGCTGCGTGCCACCCCGACACGCGGGGCTGAGGCATCGCACAGCTGCAGGAGCCTCACCGAGCCGCGTGTGCGCGCGCGCGTGCGCGCGGAGTGGGGGGGGGAGGGCGGCGCACGCACCGCAGAGGCCCGCGAGCGCCTTTCCCACACCGCGCACCTTCCCTGCGGTCCCTTCTCCCTGCGCGCGCGAGCAGACCCACATGTACAAAAGCGTGGTGTGTGTGCGTGTGCGCGCGCGCGCGTGGCTCTACAGCCAGGAGACCGTGCGCCCCGGGCCGGACAGGCCCCAGTGTGCATCGAGGGTGGCGGCCGCGCTCCTTTCCCCCGAGTCCTCCCCAGGCCTTGTGCTCTGGCGTCCTTCGCGTCGTTGGTACCTCCAGCCGCCCGCGGTCACCCTTTCCCCGTGGAAAGAGACCGGCGCCTTCCGATGAATGTTCTGGTTCTCCCGCAGCTAAAGAGCCCTTGACATTTAGCGCGGGCTCGCGGCGCACTCGTGCAGGCACCCGGCAGAACGCTAATCCTATTAAAGATATGGTGTCATTGGGGAGGGGGGTGGCTCCCCAACCCGGGGCCAGGCACCCCGCGCGCCCATTGGTCGGATGCAAAGCAGGGGGCGGGGCCGAGGGCCCAGGGAGGGGGCTCGGGGCGATTTCGGAGTCCGGAGTCGGGGCTGGGATTTCACCGGGAAAGCCCAGCGGTTGCAGCTGCGGCGGATCCCTGGGCAGTGCCCGCCGCGCGCCCGGGCAGCCCAGGGCCGGCCAGCCGCCCCGCCACGCCGCCGAGCGCGAGAAGGCGGAGCGCCCGCAAAGTGGTCGGGCTCCGCGCCGGGGCTGGGCGGGGAGAGGTGTGCCCAGGGCGCCCGGCGCCCTCTGCCTCGCGGGGAGCGGCCGGTGGCCGGGGAGGCGAGCTGCCGCCTCGGCAAGAGAAATAAAATCGCAGCCTCCCCAAAGACGCTAAGTTACGCAGTCGAGCCCCTGCTCCGAGAGCGCCCGCGAGCGCGCGGAGAGCCGAGCCTCGCCGCAGAGCCCTCCGGGCCGGCCGGCAGGGAGCCGGGCGCCGTCCGAGAGGCAGCGGCCCCCGGGGCCCGGGGTTCGGCCGGGAGCGCGTCCCGGTACGCAGAGGGGGCGTGCAAGGCTCCGCCCGCCCTCCCGCAGCCCGCGCCCGACCCGGCCGCCCCCTCCGTCCCACTCCGGGAGCGATGCCCCCCGCCCCCCGGGCCCCCCGGGAACGACGCGAGCATGGAGAAGTCGAGTAGTGAGGATTCTTCGATCCACCGGAGTCCATCTTTGGACAGCAAGGACTCGGACTTTGCCAAGCCGTCCAGCTCGGGCCGCCCGTTCGGCCGCGGCTTCACGGCCGGCGCCTTCTACGGCACCGCGGGCTCCCGGGGCCAGAGCCGAGCCGAGGCCGGCGTTAAGACCGACAAGTACAATGCACCCAAAGGCAGCAAGTACGTGGTGTTTTACCTGGACCTGTCCTTTGTTTTCCTCCTAGAATTTAAGAAGTGCAACATGGCCCGGGGCTGCCTCTGCTGCTTGAAGTACATGATGTTCCTCTTCAATCTGATATTCTGGGTAAGTCCTTCCCTTTATCTCTCCCTTTGCCGGTCTCTCCTCTTTACCTACGCTAGCGTTATACCCTTTCGCTCTTCAGTGCTGCATTGCTCCGCTCTCAGCACAACGGTAAGTGCGTTTTATGGAGATGGTTTTCCCCCTTTCATGCGCTGCTCTCTGCCTTTCTCCCTCTCCGTGGTAGCTGAATGGAGGCTCCAACTTGCCTGTCTTCCAGGAGAGGCTTGCTTTACTTCTAGGTGCCTGGCAAAGTTTGCCACCTCCTCCTGCCCCTAGAAGAAAGCTCCTGCGGGAAGTGCCTTCTACTGGGTAACCTACAGAAGTGGGTGTGGGGTCAGAATTTTTAACAGCTCTAGTGACCCTGAGTTGAATACAGGCTCAAGTAAAGGTGGTTTTCTGAGTTTCTTCTTGTCTTTTTCTGGAACACACGAGTGTACAATCTGTAGCCTTTTATGGGAGTGGGGTAGGGGTTAGAGGCTACCTCCTCCCACTCCTTCCAGTGAATCCCAGGAGGAGGAGGAGCCCCTCTCCCAAGGCAACCGACTGGCTGGTTAGCCCTTGGATATGCCAGTCGGCGCTGGTGCCGGAGGGGGTGGGGTGGGGTGGGAGGGCTGCTGCCATCGGGCGGCCAGTTGCTGCTTTTGAGGGATTGCAGTGGCCGGGCAGGGAGCGGGCTGGCCACGTGCTCCCGCTGTGGCATGCCAGCTCGCCCAGGCTCGGGAGCCTCAGGGACTGGAAGGGGAAAAGGGAGCAAGCTGGGCCGTCCCTGTCCTTGGTGAGAGATTATTTCCTAGAGAAGGTGTCTGAGGGTGGGACAACTCTGAATTGTTCCCTGGCCTGTGTGTGGTCCTGGAGGCCGTGTGTATGCGTGCGTGTGTAAGAAATACTAGTTCAGCAAATTTGAAAACTTCTTAAATTCATACCTAATTGCTCCTTTACCTCAACTGCTGCCCCCTCCTTGCGTCCCCAGAGCCCCGATGTGGCCGGCTGGCCAGCCCAGGTGCTTGGCTGGCCCCGGGCTCTGTCCTCCTGCCTGCTGGGGGCGTCCAGCTGCCCATGTCCAGGGGAGCATGGGGCCAGGAGAAAGTCACCCCGGGTGCAGATAGGCAGAAGTGGTCGTGCTTGGGTGTTCACTTTTGTGTGGAGTGACCCACTTTCGCAGTAATAACTTTTTTGGGTGTGGAGGTGTGAGTGATGGGGGAGGGGAAAAGCTCGGGGCTGGGAGGGGAAGGAGGCTGGACCCCGTCTTGGCTCTGCATCAGTTTCCATTGTGACCTTGGGCAAGTTGCTCTATGGCTCAAGGCCTGGGGTTCCTTTCCAGCCCAATGGGGGGCAGTCGTGATGGTCTCATTTAATGTTCCCACCTCATTAATTATGGGACATCCTGAAACTGGGAGAGACGGTGCCTGGGTGCAGCCTTGCCTTCTCTCTGGGGAGGAGAGCCCCTTCTCCGCCTGGGGCACGGGTCGCTGCTGCTCTCCCCAGTGTGAGATGCTTGGAATTGGATTTCCCCAGATGTCTCCACGGGTCGAGCCTCCAGCCACTGCCAGTGGGATGTTAGCCTGTCATGGGGCTTTGTGGAAACTGGGATAGAGATGTGCTGATTCTTTTTTTGGGCGGCGAGAACCATTTGGAATGTCAGGAATGACTTTGTAGCCTCCTTATGGGCAAATGCCTCCTGCCTCTTGGCCTCATTTGCCGCATCCGTGTCAGCTGGGTACTTCTCGGGTGCCTTCGGTTGTACTTGAATGCTGTCCTTTTCATTGTTCGCCGCTCCCCTCTCTGTCCTTTTTCATAGTCCCAACCAACTGTTCTGCCTTGCCCCTGTCTGCACATGTTAACACTTATTAGAAAGAGCCCCTCGTGGTGATGCTTAGAGCCTGTGGACGGTACATCCCACTCGTCGCTGCTCCTCCCAATCTCCACGGCACCACCTGCTGGCCGGAGTGGGTATAACTGCATGCTGCTCCTCTCTTCTCCAGAACCGTCTCAATTTGGTTTGGGGTCCTCCTGGGCTTAGTGCCTGTCTTGCATTTATTGCATATTTGTGAGTGAATGACTGGAAGGCCAGAGTCGTAAATCCTCAGCATGTCATTATGTGGTATGCGTTCCCACGTTCCACTTCTTAGGGAAGAGAAGTTATCAAACTTACCTTTGATTAAAGCTCCCTCAGCACCTTACTGTGGGGGCCACAGATGGCTCTTTTCTGTATTCCCTTAAAAGCCTGGCAGAGGTTAATGCTCTAGGCACTGGAATTTCCTTCCTTTATGCTCTTCAGTGAAAGAATTTGCTGCCTCTTCTTAGTTAGAAGGTGCATAGGACTGCTGTCTCACCAGGTAAGGGATCCTGTTCTCTTCTGGTCTCTGACTTCTCTGATTATTTAATATTTTCGGAGTTCCCATGTCATGCCAAGAGCTGGGCAGAATCGAGTCTCAAAGACTCAGTCCTATTACGCTTGTAGCAAACGAGCAAATGAAAAAAGACATAGAACTTAGGAAAGATGGAAAAGTGAACCAAAGAGAAAGGGATGCCTGTGTGTTTGTGCTGGGTTTATTGGGAGCTGGAGGAGCAGGTGTGGCAGGATGTTAGCCAGGGTTTGGAGAGGGTGGGCCACTGTGCTCCATTCAAAGGGAGACTCCCTGTAGGCCTGGTAGGGAGACGGGGCAGAGGGCAGAGCCAAAGGAAAGAGAAGGGGTGAAGGTGCGGGTGGGGTGGGTGATGAGGCTGGAGCCCCATGAGACCGCTGTGCTGGCCAGTCCACACAGGCAGAGGAGAGACGGGAGCAGGGGACTGAGAGGGTGGGCATGAAGAGGTGTGTGGGGCTGTGCAGAGGCGGGGTGGCAGAGCTCTGGCGCCTGGATCCAGTGCAATTAGGAATTGTGTAGCCATCACATTTTTTACTCTCCTGGCTCATATCCCAAAAAGAGGCTTTTCTGAGGCATTGGAGTTGAACCTGAGGCCGGCGATCAATAGGCAGAGATCTTCCCATAATCCTGGAGTCTTCCTGGTAGTTCTCCAAACCTACGGCTGCCGCCACACCCCCTCTGCCTCCTCCGAGCCTCTTGGGAGGATTCCCAGCGCAGAGGGAGGTGCAGCTGTCCAACAGGCCTGAGCGCTCCAGGTTCCCCGCCAGCAGGCGTGGCACAGGGGAGCGGTGCTGGGGGCCTGGGAGCCGGTGCTGGGGGCGGGATGGGAGGCGGAGCTCGGCAGCCGGCGCCCCTCCTCATTCCTGAGAGAAGGGCAGGTACCCTCCAGGCTGCTGGGTGCCTGCCTGCTGGTGGGGTCCAGGTCTGCTCCCGGCGCCACCGACTCCAACCAGCCGGAGAGAGTGCTGGCCTCTTGGTGCAGAGGGATAGGAGGGTGGAAGCTGGACAAAGCTTTCCCCAGCCGAGGGTCTTTTCCACCGGCAGTCAAATCCACCCCAAGGTGTTCCTCCCAGCAGTGGCAACCAGGTGGGGCATTTCCCTCAGTCAGCCCCATCCCTGAGTCTCCTGAAGCACCTGGCTGAATACTCCAGGGAGAGCGGCAGTGAATCTCAGGTCCCCCAGGAGTACAATGAGGCTTGGAGCTTTTAGCTCAGAGTAGGGGTGAGGGGGAGCGAGCCTCTGAGTACTGGGGCCTGGGGCCCCCTCTTGGGACAGCACATCATGCTTCCCGCCCAGCTTCTCCCAACCCCAGCCTGGTTCCTGTCTGGGGGGTGGGGTAGGGCTGGGGTGGCGGTATAATTACCACTTAGGAAAGTGGTCACTTTTCCTGCTTGCCAGCAGAGCTGTCCCATCGCTTTAAATCATGGCTAGCGAGCAGTGACATTCTGGCCCCACTGGAAAGTCTATTCCTTGTGGATCACTCCCTCAATAAAGGCCCATTAGCCTGCCCGCTGGGGCAGGGGAAAGGTTGGCAGAGCTGGTGGGCAGGGCAGGCCCAGCCCCTCTCAGACTGCTCAGCCCCCGTGTGTGCAGGCTGCCTGGTGATGGCTCTCCAGCCACATTTGGGGCCCATGTTTGGGCTCCATGGCTCCCCCCTTGATCCTTGGAGCCCAGGACCAGGGTGTCTGCCCAGGCAGTGCTTGGCCTGGTGTGTTGCGAGGAGTCTGTGGGTGCCTTCTATGGGGAATGAGAGTGAGGAGTGCGCCTGACTGGCCTGAATGGGGGGCTCGTGTGCAGATCTGGCCTCCCCAGGCCTCCCTAAACAGAGGCAGAGGTACAGGCTAACCTTGGCAACAAGAGACATTTAGAGGCGTCCCAGAGTGCTCAGGTGGGAGGTGCTCAGGCTGCCTGCTGTTGGGGACCTGCCTCCAAGAAGGCTGTTACAAGTAGTTCTTCCAGGTGGGTCAGGCACATGGCCCTGCTGGGGAGCAGGGGGGCAGGTGGAGGGACTGGCAAACGCCCCGAGACCCCCGGAACACAGCTGCCAGGGGATACCAGCTCTGTGTTCACTTCCTTTCCGAAGCATTAAAAATTTAACTTCCTTGTCTTAATATCTATTTTTAAATTGTGTCAGAGCCAGCATTGGTGTCAATCAAGAGGGGGTGGGGAGGGAGAGAGTAGAGAAGAGAAAGTCCCCGCGGAAGTGGGCTGAGCAGCCGTCTCCACCTTGAGGACACAGCAGATGCCATCCGAGCTGCCCCGAGTGGGGAGGCCTTGTCCTGCCCTTGCTCTCCTCATCTCTCCGTGGGCCCGGCTGCCCTTGGCTGAACTTGGCAGCGGGCTCTGTGGCCGTAGGCCCTCTGCGGCTTACTAGGGTGTTGGGTCCTGATTGAGTCCATTCACTCACTCCACAACTATTTATTGAATGCCTGCTGCATGCACAGGAGCTCCAGTTGCTCCAGATCAGTTTTCTCATGCCAGGAAGTGGTGGAACCGAGAGGTCATTTGGCTCGTCCTCCCGAGCATTTGAGCACAGGTCTGCCGAGGGCGGGGTTAGAGCAGGGGGCATCTCCCCATCCCTGGCATTCAAGGGAGGGCCACAAAGGTCAGGAGCCAGCATCCTGGAGACCTGGCTTGACTTGTCCTTTCTTTGCCCACATGGAGGCTGGTTGACTCTTCCCCTCAAAATGTTTGCTCCAGCCAGAGGTAAAGGAGAGAAGCAGCAGTTTATGTTGCTTTTAGGAATTTTCTAGTTTGGGAAAAAAGAATTAGTGGATTATTTGGCATTTCTGTTTCTTCTATTGAAAAGGCCAACTGGATACTGTGTGGCCAGTGTCTGTGACGTGCATTTATTGAGTGTTTGCTATAACCCAGGTCCTGGAGCTGCGCAGAGTCCCATGGAGGACAGAGAGTTTCAGAGCTGAGCAGTAGGTGCTTGACAGAGCTGTGGACAAGATACAGAAATAACAAAGTAGAGGAAGAGACACCTGGGTTTTGAAGGTTGAGTAGGAGTTTGCTGGCTAGATGAGACTGGGGGTCTGGGCCAGGGGGAGAGAGAGAGCAAGTTGGCACAGAGCCTGTACAGGGGGAGAAGCAGAGGGTGGGGCCAGGCTGGGTGGTGCCAGTCATGAGCAGCCTCCCGGGGGTGGTGAGCTTAGATGAACTGCTGCTGCCCTGCTCTAAAGCACGCACCAGCACCTGGAGATTTCTGGGGGGGCTCCTCAGTGTGTCTCCAGGGCTTAGAGGGAAGGGATATTTTGCTTTTCTGGCAGTGGCCACCCCGACAGGCCTCACTGTGTCTCTCCGGCTGCAAGCTGTTGCCGTAGGTAATCCAGCTTTACAGAGGCCCCTCTCTGCTCCCCCCTTCCGGCCTCTCCCTTCCAGCTGCGATATGCCTGCTTATTTGGTTCTAGTTAGGAAGCTTTGAAGCTGAGCTAAACCCATCGGGCAGAGTTAAGTCTTCTGAGCTGCTTTGTCCCTGCTCACATTTGGAAGCTAATCTGCCAGCAGAAGTGGTGGGGGCTGGGGTCTGAGCCTGGCGGGGATGTGGAAGGTGGCACGTGGTGGAGCTAG
>JAQZBX010041169.1:0-22440 GCA_029593785.1 Cabassous unicinctus
AGAGTCCAGGCAGAAGGAGATGAGTGCACAATCAAAAATCAACAAACCCTTGGGGAAGACCAACACCAAAAATCTTACACCCGAGAAAAGAGCATTAATCAAACAACCATAAGATAACTTTTTAAAGGTATAATTAGGGAAGCAGATGTGGCTCAATGATTGGGCTCCCGTCTACCATATAGGAGATCGAGGGCTCGTGTCCCGGGGCCTCCTGGTGAAGGCAAGCTGGCCGGCGTAGTGAGCTGGCCCAGCAAGATGACACAACAAAAAAAGACACGGAAGAGAGACAATATGAGACACAGCAGACCAGGGAGCTGAGGTGGCACAAGAGGTTGAGCACCTCTCTCCCACTCCAGAAGGTCCCGGGATCGGTTCCTGGTGCTGCATAATGAGAAGACAAGCGGACACAGAAGAACACAGAGAGAGCAGACAGCGAGCACCAAACAACAGGGGGGGGCAGGATAAATCTTTTAAAAAAAAAAAAAGGTATAATTAATGGCTTCAGTGAAACTTTCTAAAAAGGAATTGTAATTGCACAAAATAATTGAGTTTGATTCTTTTTCCTACCTTCTATCCCATAGCTCAGATCCCTCCCGTCATTGAGGGATTCTCAACTTCTTTTTCAGTATAGTTAACGTTAACACAAAGTTTTTCTATGTAAATTCAAAGAGGCAAAGATGGAAGTTTTCGTGTGAGGTAATCCTTGCTACCCCAGCTTTAACTGCTAGAGGATAAAAAGGAAAGTCAAATGATTTAAAGTTCTACTAAGTTCCTATCACACACTCAAAAAGTATTTGTGTGATGCCTGCTGTTTGCCAGGATGCTTAAGCCAGATCAGGTCCTGGTCTTTATGACGCTGCCTCCAATCAGAGGAGAAAATCCACAAACAAGCAAATTAGGTCATCCCTGACCGTTCTAAGGAGCTAAGCGGGGCTGTAGGACAGAGGATAGCAGTGTGGTTCTACCTACGTAAAAGCCTCCGTGTCTGGGGAGGTGCCATTCGAACTGAGACCACAAGGATAGGAAAGGGCCAGGCAGGCAGAAAGAATGAACCAGTCACTTTGAAAATGGGAAAGTTCAAATCCACCCAAGCAGCACTGCCTCTGGTATCAGTGGAGCTCTGGGAAGAGTAGAATTGTGCCCCATCTTTCCCTCCATGCCCATGGCCAGCATCCCTTTTCGTCTACTCCCGAGGCAGACACCCCAGCCTGCAGATCTGAGCTTCATCCACAAATCTCCCCAACGGCCACTACTTAGCTGCAGGCCCCCCACCTGAGCCTAAAGGTGTGCACCCTGGTGGCACGGTCCACCTTTGGAGGACAGAACTGGGGAAGAACCTGTGCAGACCCTAAGACAAACTTAAGCCATTGTGCAACAAATTCCAGGCCCCCAGGAACCCAAAGCATGGTCTAGAGGGGAAGAGGAAGCAGGCCCCGGGTGGCCACATTCCCTCGGCTCTGAGGGCTTTTAATGCTCTGGAAACAGGCATGGCTGGAGAAGGGCCAGAGCAGGGCTCTCTAAAGCCTGGGGCCCTTCCTGCCCAGGCCAAAGGGCATTCAGTGTCCTCCTTTCAGATGGCCAGTGTTTGAGCATGCCAGAGGGAGGCTGTCACCATCCCCATCCTATCCCAGTGATAATAAAATCTTCACTCCTGTGATAATAAATGTCAGTCCCCAGCACCCAAAAGAGTGTCTGGAAGAAGGTAGATGCTCAAAAACACTTTCTGAGTGACTTACCAGTGAGCAGACTGTGTGGTTGTGCTTGCCCAAGGTTGGAACTCCTAAAGCGAGTGGGAAGGCCTTGGGTCTAATTCCCCTGGGCCTCCCAGCACCTCACAGGTTTATTGAATAAACATAAGAATTAGTGGACCATTGAGTCCTGGTCTCTTCCTTGGTGCATCTTCCATGGAGTTTGGTTTGCAAAACTTGGCCCAAGTCCCTTCATCCCCTTCATTTCCCTTAAAAAAGGGGGGATAGTCAACACTCATCATAGAGACAGGAAGCAGATTAGGGGTCACCAGAGGCCAGGGGGAATGGGGAGGTATAGCTTAATAGGCACAGAGTTATTGTTTGGGGTCTTGGGAATAGATGGTGGTGACGGTAGCACAGCCCTTCGGATGTGATTCTTACCACTGAAGCGTACACTTGCAAATGGTTAAAATGGAAATTTTGTGTTGTATCCATGTTACTGCAATTAAAAAAATAATAATAATAATCAGGGGGGGAAAGGGGATACTGGAGTTCATCACAGAATGAAAATCACATAAACTGCAAGCCCAGCCCAGCCAGATGGGAGGATGGACAAACACAGATGGCTTTTGTGGCCAAACTATTTCCTGTGTCCAGAAAGGGCAATTGCAGAATTTGGAAATTCCCCACCTGAGGAGGGATGAAGGCTCGCTCCACCCTGGTGAGTCCCCTGAGTCAGCAGCCCATAGGGGGGCTTCATGGAGGACTTCCCTGCTGTTCAGGGAAGTCGGGGAGCCCCTGGGTTGGCGGAGAAAGGAGAACCTGTGGCTGAACTTCATGGGACAAAGGCAGCAGTACAGCCTTCACTTAGAATTTTTCTCTAAACCCTACCCACTAAAACATAGCCTAAGATAACTGGTCGAGCGAACAAAGACAAATGGTTAAACAGTCTTCATCACAACTTGTTTGTAATTATGAAAAACTGGAAATAACATTTAAGTGCATCCATTTAGGGCTGCATGAATGAACAACAGTGTGGTCATGCAGCGGGTGACCCTGCAGCTGTTGAAGGGATCATGGCGACCTGTATTGATCGACATGGGAGGATGAGATACAGATATTTGTATAGAGAGCCATCTGGAAGGCCATTCATCCAGCTGGACCAACTGTTATCACTGGTGGTAGAATTTAGGGTGATTTTTACCTTCTTCTTTACACTTTTTTTACTGTTTATTTTTACTGTGAGCATGTATTGTTTCTATAATCAGGAAAAATAATGTCGTAGGCATTTTGGAATAAATAAAATCTGCTGTTGACTGTTTTGAAATGTTTAAAAAGAATCAGTCAATATCTCTAAAATTCTCTCTTCTAAAATGATAAAACTTTAGCTCAAGTTTTGTCATCTTCCCCCATCCCTCCAGGTAGGTTTCATTAAAATCAGCTGGAGTTTTAAGCCCCAGAATTTTTTTTCCTTAATTATGCTTCTTCCCTTTCAGGAATTCTTTCATAACCATCACATTGCACTGCAATGGACCTGAGTCAGGCACAGGAGTCAGTCAGTCTGGGTTCGAGTTCCACTTGTGCCATTCACAAGCTCTGTGGCCCTGACTGGTCACTTGAACTCCCTTTGACTCAGGTTTAAATATGGGATAATAATAGTTCATAGCCCATAGGGTTGTTGTAAGGATAAAATGAGTCCATCCAGGTATGGAAAGTACTAGAAATGCCTGGCTTAATTAAAGCAAGCACTCAATAAACGTTCTACTATTATCATTGAAATTCATAGTCAGCCACATTATCAATTATTTGGGCTTAACTAACCATTTTACTGGTTTATGCTTAAATCCCATGTCTTCTCTTGTTTGGGATCAGTTTTCTTTTTTCTCAAAAAAGCTTTTTCTTGCAATACTGACTAGGGGTATTTCTGTGTCTTTGCCCATGCAAAATCATCTTTATTTTGCTATCACACTTACGTGACATTTTGCATGAGTCCACATGGGTTGAAAATTACTTTTACCTAGAAGTCTAAGATGTCATTCCTCTGTTTGGCCATCCATGATACAGATGGTGCTGGGTTTTAGGCCCCAGAAAGGCCTGGAATTGGCAGCTACCATTTGTAGGATTTGTTGACATTTCAAAGGGCATACAAGGTAAGTACTTAAGATAAACAAAAATTAGAAGGGTGAGAATGAGGGGGGAGGTGTAGGGGTGGCCAGATAACAGGAGAGCAGTACAGACCTGTGATATTATTTTGGTTCTTTGTTCAGAAAATATCTACTCCCCTTCCCTTCCCACTGTGGATGGACTAAACTTCCCTACTCCGTTAACACTGGGCTTGGTCGGGTGATGGACTTTAGCCAATGTACTAAATGTGGTCGTATTTGAAGAAAGGCTTGAAATGTGCTTGTACAGTGGGACTTGCCCACTAGTGCTTCTGCCATTGCCAAGGGAAGAACATTCCGTCGCTAGCCTGCTGGTGCTAGGAGGATGAGAGACACACAGACTAGACTTGGACCCAACCTACAACTTGAAGCAAAGTCCAGCCTGGACCAACCAACTCCTAGCTGATCCTCAAAACATGAGCAAGGACAACCAGCAAGACGGTGGCTGAGTAAGGAGCTCCTAGAATCAGCTCCTGCTATGGGGCAGTTGGTGAACACCCAGAGCTATCTAGAGCACTTGTCTGGGGGCTCCAGGAGACCAGAAGTGCATCCTGCAACATCCTCGAAAGAATGGAAGGAGGAGACTGCCCATCTGCAGAGAAGATTCGTAAGTAGAGCACTGCACACCACCGAGGCCGGTGCCCATCTTCCATCGGTGGCACAAGCCGCATGAGGAACTATTCCGTGGCTGGAATTGGAAGCGCCACTTCCCAAAGAGACGGTTGGGCACCAACTTCAGCTGGTGATTAGTAAATTCGGCGGCTTCTTTCCATCTAGATCAGATTGCAGCCCTAGCCTAGGCCCCAGGCCCTCCTCGGGCAGGGAGGAAGTTGGGGGGGGGGTCCGGGGAGGGGGAGCTGTGCCAGCCTCTCTGGGAAAATACAGACCACGCGGTGGAGGCCAGTGATCATCCTACTTAGGCATGCATCTATGCCAAAGATGTACTGTGTTGATAATGGGGCAGTATGGAAAATGTGTGCCACATGTACGCTGTGGACCTTGTAATAATCGGATGATATTATCTCATAATCTGTAACAAGTGTTCCACCATGGTGTGGTGTGTTGATAGAGGGGTGTTGTTTGGGAATTCTGCACATGTGCATGATTGTTTTGTAAGTTTACAACTACTGTCAAAAAAATTTTATTTAAAAAATAATAATAGGGTGGGTTGGGGGGAAAATACACGAAATGTAAGATAAGGACTATAACTAGTAGTAAGATTTTGACAATATTCTTTCATAATTTGTAACAAATGTCTCGTGACAATGCAAGGTGTTGGTGGAGGGTTGATGTATGGGACCCCTGTATGATGTTATGAATGTTTGCTTTGTAAGTTCACAACTTTTACTATACACTTATTGTTGATGTATGTTCATGTATAAATGATATAAAAATAATAATAATAATAGGGTGGGTTGGGGGAAAATACTTTGGTTAGTAGTAATGTTTTGAGGATGCTCTTTAACCATTAGTTAAATATGTTTTACAACAATGCAAGGTACTGGTGATAGGGTGAGGTATGAGAGCCCTGTATGATGTTATGTATGTTTGTTTTGTAATTTCACAACTATTGCTATACACTTATTGTTTATGTATGTTCATGTATGAGTGATATACTTCAATAAATTTTTAAAAAATGAAAAAAAAACCATGAACAAGACTAAATTATTATTGTTTTAAACCATCAGTGGGTAAATGGGTAAACAAATTGTGGTCTATCCATGCAATGAAAAAAGTAAAAAGCAGTAAAAAGAAATGAACTATTGATGAATGCAACAACATGGCTGAAGGAAAGACGCCAGACAAAAAAGTTTTACGTGAGACTCTAAAAACACACACTAGTCTATCGTGACAAAAAGTTGATCCGTGGTTGCCTGGAGCTTGGGAGAGGGGAGGACAGCCGGAGGGAAGGCTCACAATGGGGGGAGAGGAACCTTTTGGGGGGGTGGATATGATCACTGCCATGATTGTGGTGGTGGTTTCAGGGTTTCATACATAAGCCAAAACTCATCAAATCGTGCACTTTAAATGCATACAGTTTATTATGTGTCAATTATACCACCATTAAGCTGTTTTGAAGAAAAAGGTATAAATGATTGCTGTGTGAAGGTGCTGAGCTTTGGAGTGTTTTGTTACATTACAAAGGCTTACTGATGCATCCCTGTTATTTATGTTTTGCTAACACATTTCTCCAATATTTCTTTGGACAGAGAAGCAAGGCCATTTCTCAAACTATAAAGACCCTCTTACCAGAGCTAGCCCAGGATGGATGTGCCATCTCAGGCATTCTGAAGAGTGGCAGGCAAGCCCGTTGGGAGTGTGTGTTTGTGTGTGTGTAAAGTCGTGACTGTGTAGTCACATGAAACCCTGAGAGAGGGGCAGAATCAGGTTAATGTTTATGAGAGTTAAGTGGTCTTACCAGGATTTAAAAAAATCAAGGTCCCAGTAAGCATGGGCTCTGGGGCAGACTGCCTGGGTCTGCATCCCTGGTCATCCCTTAACTGGCCATGTGTCCCTAAACAAGTCACCTAATTGCTCTGTGCTTCAGTTCCTTTATCTGTAAAGTCACGAAAATAACAGCACCCATATCAAAGGTCATTAGGAGAATTGAGTGCCTTGATAAATGAGGAGCCTGTAGAACTATGCCCATCACATAGTAGGACTTCAATAAATGTTAGCTATTAGTATTGTGAAGTTCAAAGGTCCCTTAGCTCAAAGAGGCAAAGAAAAGCAAATCCAATCAATGATGTAGCAACGGAGGTGGAAGTTACAGAGCAAAAAATTGAGGTGTTAATATTTTCATATTAAGGCAATTTGCTATTTTTATCCTTTATAATGTTTAAGAGAACTCCATGTATTGGAATAATAGATTGCCTCTTGGTTCCAATCTAAAATGTGTAATAGAGTAATTAATCTGGATTTGGGATTGTACTCTTTTATACACAGTACTGGAACAGCTGATCTAACTGCAAGTTCATATTTATAAGCTAAATGTGTTAGATTTGTAAGAATTGCTTAAGTGCTTGAGAAGGTTTGTCAGCCAATTATAATTAAGAAGTAAAAGAAATACATTCTAGGTGATGGATAATGCAATATAAAATACTAAAAGAGTTTAAGTTTGTAAATGGGACCAAAACTAATCAAAGCCTCCTTAAAAGTGACTGCTAAAATCTGCTCGTCCTGTAATTATTTAAGCTGGAATTAAAAGATTAAGGATAGACTAGGTTTTTTCTCTTTTAATGTATAACTTTAATAAACCGAATATTGATTTTTAAAACCTAAGCAAAACCCCTGAATAATCTTCTGCACACAAAAAAACCACCCTTGAGGGCATCCACAATTTTTGCATTACCGTGTATCTATGTATGGGTTTGAGGTTGAGCCGGTCTTGCCACCTTTTATTTCTGATCGTGAGGAGCCAAGAACAGGACAGGCAGGCCCCTGGGCTGACACCTGGCCTCCTTGGATTCCCACCAGAACCGGGCGTGTGAATCCCTGCTCCACACAGCGACCTCAGCGGCGAGAGCTCACACAGGAGCGTGGAGACAGGGTGCTCCGGGTCCCAGGGAGCCGTGGCACTGCCCAGACCTGTCCCGGGAGCCAGAGGCTGGGGTGCACCCAGGGCCCCTGCTCCCGCCGAAGCCCCGAGCCGGCAGCCGGATGGCCGAGGTCGGTGAGAGTCCTCCTTGAGGACTGCACAGTCGTTGGAGCGGCAGGAGGATAAATTACAAATCAGAGTCATGAGTGCAGTGCTGGAAATGCTCTCTGACAGCCCTGCAGGAACAACGATGAATTCCAGGGGCAGGGGCAGCCTCCCCAGGAGGGCTGTAAACTAGCTCCACAATCAGGCTCACATCTTTTGCCGTCTGGCTCTGGCCTACCTGCTCAGCCTCAGCATCCCTGAAAAATCCCTCTCAGGGATGCCATGGCGGGGGCGGGGGTCCCTGGTGTGTCCCCAAGTCCCAGCCCACTCCCTTCCCACCACGCTTAGCAGCTTAGCCGGCTCAGCCCTTTCTCGGTGCTGTCTCTGAAGGGTCTGTGGTATGGAAGCGGAGACCATTGCATCTATTAGGATTCTTTCTAATTTAACTCCTAGAAATTTATTTTTTCATACAGCCCCAGAACTGCTGTGTCACAACAGGGGAAAAAGATCTCACAACAGAGGTTTCATATTTATAAGCTTTTGATCTGTATTGTCGCTCATTCTAAGGGGCCTCCTCCAAACCCCATGGGAAAGGGACAGAGAGGTAAAAGTAAAGGGGAAATGAAGCTTCGGCGGCAGGGCTGAGACTGGTCCCTGCAGTGAGGAGTGGGGAGCCACGGCTGGGGCCGCTGGGGCGAGCAAGCGGTCAGCAGCACCATGCAGCCTCCCGCTGGCCTTCTCTGGTCCCTACCGCTGGCCCCCTGCTCCAGGGCAGGAGACCAGGGCACTGCTTGGCAGAACTGCAAAATTAACTTAAAGAGAGCACAGGCACCCTCTCGGCTTCCAGGCTCCCAGCGTTCACCAGTCAGATTGCCCTAACCTTTCGGTGGTGGTTTGATACTGTATGGACTCCAGAAAATCCTGTTCCTAAAGCTAATCCATTCCTTTGTAAGTAGGATCTTTAGTGAATAGCATCTTCAGTTAAAATGTGACCCACCTCATTCAGGGTAGATCTTAATCCTCTTACTGGAGTTCCTTTATAAGAGAATGAAAATCAGACAAAGAGAGAAAGCCACGGAAGCAAGAAGCTGGAAGCAATGAAAGCCGGAAAAGAAGGGAGAGACGAGCAGACGCCGCCATGTGCCTTGCCATGTGACAGAGGAGTCCAGGATCGCCAGCAGCCTTTCTGCAGGAAGAAAGCATTGTCTTGATGCGTTGGTTTGGACATTTTCACAGCTTTAAGCTAGTAAATTCCCATTGTGAAAGCCAATGCACCTTATGGTATCTGCTTTCAGCATCTCAGCAAACTAAAACACTATCCTTGAAGTGAAAAATAATCTGGAGAAACCAGCCTTCCCCCAAATGACTGAAAAGCATTTGAAAACAAAACAAACTTTCCCAGCAAGTCAGGGAGAGCAGGAATAGTTTGCACAGGGCTGGCTCCAATCTGCTGAGAGATGAAAGAGAACAGAAGGAGAACTTTGCATTTCATCTCATCTGTTTTGCATTCACTGGAACAAGGGGGAGTTGATCAGCAGCCCAGAATGAGGCAGAATCTTCCCTGAATTTTATCTGTAATTGCTCAGGAGTCAGTTCCTCCAACTGTGGCCCTGGCCACTCCTCCTGGGGCCTGCTGCCCTCGCTGGGTGCCTCCAGCCTGGACAAACTGGACTGTTATGGAGGGGAGAAACAAGCTCTCTTCTTTGAATCATTGCATTTTTGGGTGTCTGAACAGAACCTTAGCATTTAAACAAATGAACATGGGCCTTTGCAGCAGGCCAGAGGGGAATGCTCCCTTCTCCTTACTCGGCTCTCTGCTGAGGGGCCCAAGCTTACACTTTGCAGAGTCAGCTCTTTCCATTTTTATTTACAGCCTTTGTCTCCCTGGACATGCATTGAGCAGGTTGGGGTACAGCGGCTTGAGGAGTATCCAACACCAGACCCTCAGAACCTTCTCCGACAAACCAAGGCTTTGCTTTTGCGTCAGGTTCACCGAGCCAGGCCCATCTTCTCCTGCCATTAGGTCTCTCCAGGAGCCTCCTCACTGCACCCAGAATGCCAGACCCTGCATGGGGGCCCTGCCTCCCTCCCTCCCTCCTAGGCTCCCCATCCACCCTGTTCCAGCCCCCTGGCTTCCTCCTGTGTCCCAGATACGCCAAGCTCATCCCTGCCTCAGGGCCTTTGCACTTGCCACTCCTTCCTCTTGGAAAGCTCTTCCCTGGATCTAGGCATCTGCCTCCTTTTCCTCGGGCGGGTCTCTTCTCAGCTGCCTGAGGCCTGCCCTGACGGGCCCCACTCCCTCCACCACATTACTCTATTGAGTCTCTACAATGTGCACCAGTACTGGGGGCTGTCTGTTGCCCTCACAAGAATACAAGCCTCCTGAGGGCAGGGGCTCTGTCTGTCTTGTTCTCTGCCCTATCCCTGGCACCTAGAATAGTTCTAGGCATACATGTTTGGTGCCCAATAAATATTAGTTGATTGGCCACCCAGAGTGAGGACCTATCCAGGAGACTTGGGGTACAGAGCTCCCTGCCTTCAAGGAGCTCAGGCTTTACAGTGGCCAAATCCCTCCCGTGTTCTTGGAACCCATGAGCCTCCAAATGGGGCATTGCGGGGCTGACCAGCTCTCCCTGGGGAGGGCCAGTTACGGCTTCAAACAGAAAGGGACACCGGCACTGAGTTTTGAAAGATACATCACTGCTTCCCAGGTAAACCAAAGGTGCAAAGATACAAAAAGGCAGGGGGGCTACTCAGGAAACATCAGGTGGTTCCATGAGAACAAGAGGACGCTGTGCAGGACGGGGAGCTGTCTGGTTTGCAGAGGAAGACGGACCAGCAGGAAGGCTGGAAGGACCTCTTTGCCACGAGAAAGAGCTTGCGCTTCCTTCTGGAGACAGCAGTGAGCCGCGGAGAGGTTTTGTTCACTGTGGGTATTTTGGCTCGTCCCAATGTTGAAGAGTCTTAAACAGCGGAGTCACTTGCTCAGAACTGCACTTCCAGACTGTCCTTCTGCCAAAATTGGAGTTTCCCGTGTCCCTTGCCCAATTATGACCGTATTCAGGCATATTTCCAAACTACTCCGCTGCCCTCTTTCTAAAAATAGTCGATCTTCCTTTGGGGGCACATAATTTCACAGCACAGCATTTCAGGAGGAAATACACACATTTCAGTTCTTCGGGGTTCAAGCTGTCGCCTGAATGCCTGTCTTCAGATTTCCGTCCAGAGTTTCATAAGTCAAATGATGGCACGAGGCAGGTCTCACCAGGAGCAGGTGGAGACGAAGGGCATCTGAATGAACACGGAAACTGAGTCACTAATTTTGCAGAAGGCAGTGTTGCCTCGTAGAGAGAGCCCAGGTTTTGATCCACCAGGCCAGCTTTCAAGCCTGGCTCTACCACTTGCAAACCTGACTTATGTCTCTTGTAGACGCAGTTCCCTCATCAGTATAGTCACATAGAGAGCTGTTGGGAAGAATACACCGGATTAAGTATAACAAATCTTATTAAATGGGAGCCTGTATTATAACCATAGGACCTCAGCTTTGTTCATAGTATCCTCCACATTTGAGTGGACACCCTGTACCCTCAATAGTGAAATGGAAATAATAATTGTATCTACCTTGTATGATTGTTTTGAGAATTAAATTAGTTAATATATTATGTAAAGCACTTGAGAGAGTCCTGGAAAAGTAATATAAAGTGTGTTATTTTTAACCAACACAGTTTCAATTTCTAGAACTGATCCAATAAACTGACTTTCAGTGGAAGAATACGTAACTGTACACATTTTTGGGTGTGTGGCTCTATCTCTCTTTAGATCTGAGACCAGCCTGGGGCATATGCATATACTTCCACCACCACAGACCTACTATGTGCCCAAAAGAGCTCCAGGTGCCATAAATAAACTATGAGGTGGGGATGGTTATCCCCATTTTACAGGTTCAGAGAGGTTGACAGCTAAAAGTTGCACAGCTCAATTGGTATCTGCTTGCACATTTGTGCCTCCATTCACCTCAGTTCCTCCAGGGCAGAAATCCCACCTCTCCCATCTTTGATTCACAGAGCCCACCGTAGGGTGGGAAGGGGGCACTCAGTGATTGCTTGCTGGCTTTGAGTCCCTGCATATGATATATGGTCAAAAATACTCTTGAAAATCCCTTCAGGGCCCATTCATGCATCCACCAAATATTTATTAAACACCTACTATGTGCAGGACCCTCTACTGCACTGGAAATGTGGTAGAAACCAGTTGGGCAAAGATGCACCCGGGTAGCTTAGAGTCTAGTGGGTGAGTCAGGCATTAAACAAATAGTCATTATTAAACAAATGGTTAGTGTAACATGAGGTGGTGATAAATAAGAAGGCTGGGAGAATGGAACGGCAGGTAGGAGTGGGGGGCTCCTTTAGATAAGGTGGTCAGAGGAAACATTTCTGAGGAGGTAACATTTGAGTAGAGATTGAAAGAAGTGAGGAAGCAAGCCATGTGACCTTCCAGAGAACATGTGAGTGTTCTGGGCAGGGGGAGCAGCAAGTGCCAAGGTCCTGGGGTGGGAACATGCTAGGAGTCCTTGGGAAGACCACCTCCAGGGTAGTGGAGCCACTCTCTGCCCACATGGGTGGAAAGCAGGAAGTGCTGTGAATTTACCTCGCCCCCATCTAACCTCCACCCCAAGCCTTTTACCAGGGCCTGGTGGGTGGGGCCAGAGGTTAAGGAGTAACTTAAACTCTGAGCTGCCGGGCAGGATCGGGCTGGGGCCACCCACTGCAGGCCTTTACCTACACGACACCCTTGTTCCCTGCCTGGCTTCCTCCCCTTTCCTGTCCTGGGTCACCCTCTCCCCTAGCTGGCTCCCCTGTAGGCACATCCTTACTAAGCCACTTGCACACAGACCATGAAGACAAATGCCTACTGGGGGATGTGGCAGTAACTCACAGCACATAGTAATAAATCCACGTGCAGACTGCGTCACACGTTTCAAACTCTGGAGACAAGTGCTCAGAGTTGACTCTGCATTGAATTAAAGACACATCTGATGCCACCCACACTCCAGCCCTTCAGCACCCCAAACTGGGAACAGAATGAAGGCCTGTGGCCTGTGGGTCCAAGCTCAAGGCACTGCCCTTTGGCTTCAGGAAGGGGGCAGTTCACTCAGGAAAGTGAACTTGGAAAAGTCTACCATGGGACAGGGCTAAAGATACTCTTTTTCATTCTGTCATCACTCAAGAGATGGTCTGAACATCTCAACCACAGCAGGCTGACTCTGTAAGCCTGGGGCGAGGTTCTGGCCCCACATCCCTCAGTCCTTCCCTGCCCCAGGTGCAGGCAAATGTTTTCCAGCGAGAACTTAGTCCCCACCCCACCCCCACCTCTGCATGGTTCAGGTTCAGCCGATTCATTCCTTGGTCCAGCAGACCTTCATTAAGCACACACATGTGCCTGAGGCTAGGGACACAGGGCCACCCCCCCCCCCGGGTCCACTCACACTCCAGCTGATGGAGGGGCCCAGAATTCTGATCCTCTCGTGGGAGGAGACACTGGCCCCAGAGATCCCCTCAGCTTTCCACACGAGCTTGTCCCCCTGGGGACCTATTTGCCATAAATTTCTACATTAACAGCCCCAAATGCACCCCATCTCCGAGTCCCCTTCTCAAAGTGACCTTGTCACTGCCCCCACCCGGGGTGGAGCCCACTTCCCCGCCCCTTGCATCTGGTTTGGTCCTGCACGTGACTTGTCCAGTGCCACGTAACAATCACCACCAGCTGAGTGACCGAAACACCCTTTTACTATGTCATGGTTTCTGTGGTTCAGAAGTCCAGGAACAGCTCAACTGGCTTCTCTGCTCAAGGTCTCACATGGCTGAAATTGAGATGTCAGCCAGGGCCCCCCATCTGGGGTTTTGAAGGCAACAGAGGTGTTCAGGGTCCTGCTGCAAACTCCCTGCTCGTGGGCAGAATTCAGTTCCTTGCAATTGCAGAACTGGGGCCCTCGGCTCGCAGCAGGCTGCTTTCCCAGGCCAACAGGAAAGCATTTCCGCTGCTTCCAATCTCTCCTCTCCGGAAAGGCCTGGACCCTCTTTGAAAGGGGTCACCTGATTAGGTCAGGCTCTCTTTTGATGAACTCAGAGTCAATTGATTAGGGACTTAAATTACATCTGCTAAATCCTTGACCTTTGCCAAATAACATAACCTAATCACAGGAGTAATATACCAGCCTATTCACACGTCCCACCCACACTCAAGGGGAGAGGATTTTATAGGTCATGGGCCCTGGGGGAGAGGTGAGGAGAATCTCAGGGCCATCTTTGAATTCCACCTACCACACCCCTGCGCAGCAGAACGTGGTGGGGGTGATGTGGGCCTTGGTGATGCTCCTGCCGCCCTGGAAGGAAGCCTGAGCTTGACTGCTGGGTGCTGAGGGGCCACTAGGAGAGAGGGCCCAGCCACCAGCCGGTACTGAGCCCCCGGACATGTGAGCAGCTCCACTGGCCCCGGGGGTGACTCTCGCAAGACCCCAAGAACCACCCAGCAGAGCCCAGTCAGCGTACAGAATCATGGGAAGCAATAAGCTGTGGTTTAAGACGGCAAATGTTAGGGTTTTGAAGCACAGGCTAATGGAAACATCCTCTCTCTGGGCAGCAACTCACACAGGCTAGGAGATCGATGCTTCTTCCCCTTGTGGTATTGGACCAAATCTTAGAACCATAAACTGTTAGAGGTGGAAAGGAATTTACCTCATAGAATAAAGATTATCCACTCCAGGGGTTCCTAACCTGGGAGGGATAGCCATAGATGGGCTCCTGGGGATCTAGAAATCTCTGAAAAACTTGGGGAATGGGGCTGGAAGGGGGAATTGGGACATAAAATCAGATTCTCAAAGGAGTCATTCACCATACGAATCACTAAAAATGGCCAGCCCCTCCCCTCCCCCCCATTTTAAAATTGAAAAGTTAAGGCCTAGAGATGGAAAAAGGACTTTTCCAACATCAAACACAGCAGAGACTCAAGCCCAGGTGTCCACATTGCTACTTCATTGTATCATATCACTCCTGTGCTGGAAAGTCCCTGATGGCTCCTGCTGTCTGGGACAAAGTCCAAACTCAACCAGCTTTGCAGGCCTTTCCCAAATTAGCCCAGCCCACCTTTCCGGGTCCACCCCCTGCTGCATTCCCTCGACCCATGCCACAGCAGACTCCTTACCTGTCCCCAAAGAACAGAGGTTTGTGCTCAGAGCTCTTGCTCAAGCTGACCTCTCTATCTGGAATGTCCTTCCCATTCCCCACCAGCAAACAACTTCCCATTCATCTTTTAAGTCCAAATCAAATGTCCCTACCTCGGAGAAAAGTCTGCCCAGTGTTTCCTCCTCCAGGCAGTGGGCTGCCCCCTTACCTACACTCCCACAGCATATTGTACACACCTTTTTTTGTAGGCTGAATAATGGCCCCCAAAGACGTCCACATCCTAATCGCTGGAAGCTGTGATGTGATGTTACATGGCAAAATGGCCTCTGCAGTCATGATGGGAGAGTATCTGGGATCATCCAGGCGGGTACAATGTAATCACAGGGTCCTCGTAAGAAGGAGGCAGGTCAGTCAGACACGGTGACCTGACCATGGAGGCAGAGATTGGAGTGATGTGGCCAGGGGCCAAGGAATGCCAGCAGCCTCAAGAAGCTGGAAGAGGAAAAGATCCTCCAGAAGGAAGCAGCCCAGCAAGCCTGATTCTGGACTTCTGACCTCCAGGACTACAAGGACATTTGTGTTGCTTTAAGGCTTTACGTTTGTGGGAATACGTTAAGGCAGCAACAGGAAGCTAATGCACCTTTATTCTCACAGAAGCCACACTGTGTAGTACGTGCCTTTGTCACCTGATAACCGAGAGCTCCTCAAACCTGGGTATGGTAGTTTGAGACTGTATGGACCCCAGAAAATCATGTTCTGAAAGCTGGTCCATTCCTGTGGGTATGAACCTATTGTAGGTGGGACATTTTGATGAGGTTACTTCAATTAAGGCGTAACCCAGGGTGGGTCTTAATCCTCCTACTGGAGTCCTTTATAAACAGGATGAATACACAGAGAGAGTCAGAGAGAAAGCCACGGAAGGTAGAGAGAGAAAGCCACGGAAGGCAGAGAGAGAAAGCCACGGAAGGTAGAGAGAGAAAGCCACGGAAGGCAGAGGGAGAAAGCCACGGAAGCCAGAAGCTGAAAGCCACAGAAGCCAGAAGCTGAAAGCAATGACACCCGGAAGAGAAGGGAGAGACCAGTGGGTGCTGCCATGTGCCTTGCTATGTGACAGAAGAGTCCAGGATTGCCGGCAGCCAGTCTTTGGGGAGAAAGCATCACCTGACGGTGCCTTTATCTGGACATTTTCACGGCCTCAGTACTGTAATCTTGTAATCTAATAAATCCCCATTGTAAAAGCCAACCCATTTCTGGTATACTGCTTTTGGCAGCCTAGCAGACTAAAACACCGGGACACCTTTGTATCCCGACAGTTTAACACCAACTCTGACTGTTAACAATGCTCACACATACTTGCTGAATGAACTAACAAAAGGATTCATGCTTACCCACAGTTCTCCTGCTGTCTGCCTCCCTCAGCCTGAACACACACACATGCACACAGGCACACACATACTCATAACACACACATGTGTGTGCACACCCTCATGACACACATGCACACACTCATAACACACATGCTCACACCCCCATGCATTCATAGCCATACCCCACCACTCACCTGCCTATCCAACTTCCCCCTGCCCCAGGAGGGCAGCTCTATTCTTCTATGGAAGCTTACCTAGGATTGGTAGGCAATTGGCCACTTCTCAGCTAGCATAATGATTTTAAAGGGGGATTTCTCCCAAGGTAATCATTGGACAAATCTGCAGGGATGCAGGGACGAAAAGCTGAAATTTTTTTATGTAGTTGCATTGAAACCACTCACATAAACAAGTATGGTGAGCAAGAGACTCACCACATCTCTGATTCCTCTGACCCCATCTCACCTCCACCACAGACATTAAAATGATGGTGAAAGCCGTATGACACCCAAAGATGTCCACTCTATATCCTTACAGGAGAAAAGTGGGTTACAGGAAGTGTGAACAGTATGATCCCATTTTGTTAAATAAAAGTAAACGTAATATACGTATATACATGCGTGTGTGTTTATACAGGCATAGAACAGAGGCTGGACGAAGATTCTTTGAGATATCCACAATGGTTTTCAACCTCTGGGGGCGGGATTATGACAGTTGCTTCTTTTCTTACCTGTGTTTACATATGTATGTGTATGTATAAATATATACAATTTTTACAAAGGACAAGACTATCGGTGTAATGAAAAATAAAGTTTAAATAATTTCAAAATCAAAGAAACGGAGGGTTTTGTGTGGCAGGACTACTTTGGGTCCACTCCAGGACACCCCAAGTCCCCCCACCTCTCCGCGAATAGGAAGCTGGATTTGGTCTCGCCCCGAGCAATGGCGGAACCTTCAGGGGAACTGCGGGAGGCGGGAGAGGACCGCGGCCAGCGCGGCCCCGGAATCAGAAAACAGATACGACCACGGGGGCGGTTTCTGCCGAATGACCCAAGGATGACCCGCTTTGGGCCCGATCTGGGGTGCGGGCAGCCGGATCTCCTCCGCAGCCTCTCCCTCCCTCCCCCCCCACTGCCTCATCGTCCTCGCTGCGGTCTTCACCGCCTCCTGGGGGGCCTCCTGGGGGAAGACAGGTGCAGCCCGAGCCCCCTGGCAAAGGACCGCTATACAGGATCACCTCGGCCTTTCTCGGCCTCATTCACCGCTTCCCCCCTTTTCTGCGGTATTGTTTTTTGTTTTAATTCATATGAACTGGTTACAAAACCACACTCCCACGAAGGCATAAATAATGGATAAGGAACGGGAGGGGGCAAGGTTTTAAAGAAATCCCCGCGGGGCCTGGCAAGGCAAGAGCAAATGCATTTCTGCTGTATCATATTTAACTGTTTGCAAACTTCCGCTGGGGGATGCGCAGCGGCTGCAAAGACTCGAGAGCTGCACCGCTCTTCCCCGGCTGGGGCCCACCGGGACGTGCACAGTGGATTAAAAGGACGGGACAAGCTGTCCGCTGTCGGGGACCGGGAAGATGGAGAGGGGGGTGAGAAAGTGTCGGGAAGACGGCACAGCGCCTCACCAAGATTCTCATCAGCCGAAACTCTACTCGCCATCCAGTCGCGCCTGCGACAGCCAGGCGGGGCCCCTTTAAGAGCCAGCGCGCGCCCCCGCCCCGCGAGCGCTCACTTTCCCTAGCAACCGCCCCGGGGGAGGGGGGAGGCCTGGCAACGGCGCGCCGGCCCGGAGGGTCACGTGACGGCCCGCAGCTGGAGCGCGAGCGCGCGCTCCACCGCGCGCCCGCCCGCCGGGGCCTGTGAGCAGCGGCGCGTGCGCGAGCGGTGCAGCACCGGCCGCGGGAGCAGGGAGTATTATGGGCTGTGGGTGCCGCTGAGCAAGATGGAGCTGTCTGCAGTGGGCGAGCGGGTCTTCGCGGCCGAATCCATCATCAAACGGCGGATCCGAAAGGTGAGCGACCGCCCGGGGCGGGACGCCTGTCCCTGCAGCGGGGGCCCGCGTCGGCGGGCGGGCGGGGCGCAGCGGTCCAGCTGGCCCGGGCTCTGCCGCCCACCCCCGCGCCGCCGCCGCCTCGCGTCCCCGCATCCTCCCCACCCCCACCCCCCTCCCATTTTCCTCCCTCTGTTTTGCAGGGTCGCATCGAGTACCTGGTGAAGTGGAAGGGGTGGGCGATCAAGTGAGTGTCGGGGGTCCGGGGCCGAGGGGGGAGGGGCAGCAGGCACGGGGCCTGGGTTTTTTGTTGTTATTTTTTTCCCTTGGTGCGCACGTTTGCTCTCGGCGTGAGCCTTTGCCTCTCTGGTTTTCATTTTTATTCCGTGCATGTGGAATCCGACAGGTACAGCACTTGGGAGCCCGAGGAGAACATCCTGGACTCGCGGCTCATTGCCGCCTTCGAGCAGAAGTGAGTTTGGGGAGCTGGCAGGGGCGGCGGGCCTGGGGCGCCGCGCGGGGACGCGGGCGAGCGGGGGAGGGCGGCGCGGAGTGGGGCCGGGGCCCCTTTTTTAACCGTTGACGTTTCTCTGCCGCAGGGAGAGGGAGCGTGAGTTGTATGGGCCCAAGAAGAGGGGACCCAAACCCAAAACTTTCCTCCTGAAGGTAACCTGGCCCAGCCCCAGCCGCCCCCTCGCGGGCCCCCAGCCCCGGCGCAGCCCGCGGCCTGGCAGGGAGGGACGGGGCCGAGCGCGGCCGCGCAGACGGGCGGGCCTTTCCAGAGGGGCCCCAGCCGGGCAGGGGATTGGTTGTGAGCCCCCGCGAGCCTCTGGCAGCAGGCCCCGGCCGGCCCCGGCTCCAGCAGGAGGGACCTGGGAGTGAGGGGGGACAGTCTGCGCTGACACAGCCGGGGTGCGGGGAGGCCCGCGGCAGGTGGGGGCCGCGCGGCCCCGCGGGCCTCGGGGAGGGCGCTTCTCCACAGGAAGTCCCGCATCTCCCCCAGCCCTCGAGTTGTTCCGGCTTTGCCCCTGAGTTCAAACCCAGGGGTGGAGTGAGTGCGGCCCCCCCTCCTGACAGGGCCAGAGGAGGCGTTTGGGGGCCACCTGCCTGCCTGCCCCGGCCCCCGCGTCTCTCAGAATTTGTTCTCCATGCCTCCCTCCCCCACCCCCTTATGGCAGGGTAGATGCGCCCGCATCTTTTCCTCCTCCCTTGGGAATCCCACTTGAATTTGACCTTAAGTCACTTCACTTAGTGTGTCTCGGGCCGGGCCACTGGCTTCACAGCGCTGAGCCTCAGTTTCCTCCCACCCCCGCTCTTTCCCGACGTTCTAGTGGGGGTGAGGGGACGGGAGCCAGGGAAAGCCCAGCCCATTAGCCATGGCAAGGGAGGCAGAGCTGCCTCCAGAAGCAGCCATCTCGGGTGGCTCTTCTAGGAGGAGAGGGGAGGAAAAATGGTCTGGGAAAGGGAAGGCCAGACACCCCGCCCTGGGTGACCTCAGTCTCCCCACTCGAGCTAACAATGTCTCATGACTCTTCCCACACTGACAGCCTGTGACTTTGTGGGGATTGGCATGGGAAGGACAGGAAGGGCTCCTGGTGGAGAAGAGACTGCAGAATGCAAAACGTCTTAATAGCCTCTTGGCCCAAAAGATTCAAAACCCAGTAAGGGTGGGGTGGGCCTTATGGGGCTCTCAGCCCCCAGCGCCCCGGAGCTGGCCTTGCTTTGGTTTTAAAGCAGAAATTGGTTTCATAATTCTCTATTTCTGTGGCCCCTGCCCCCAGTCTACACACATCTTAGGGGATCCTTGGAGCAACCTTAACCCTTGATGTGCCTCCTTGGGAGGGATGGGGGTGGAGCTGCTGGAGGGCTGCTGGGCTGTGACAGCCTATCCGCGCAGCAGGTGCGCCCCCTAGCGGCGGCGCCATGACACTGAGCACCGGTTAACAAAATGCCTTTTTTTTCTGATAGCTCTAGTTTTCTAGCTCAGGCTACCGGCCTAACACAGTGCTGAGTCCCCACGTGGATCATCTCCTTTAATCCTCTCAGTCTTATAAAGTGGGGATTGTTATCCCCTTTTTGCAGATGAGAAAATCAAGGCCCAGAGAGAGGAGTGACTTGCTTGGCATGGTCCTGGCTCCTTTTATCTATCCTGTCCTTCCAGGAGTACGCGTCAGGTTAAGAGGGGAAGATGGACACACTCACAAGCTGTGAAGGCTGTAGCGTGGGGGTAGGGGTAGGGGTGGGGGAGAGGGGCTGAAAAGGCAAATGAGAGGATCTTGATCTGAACCTTAAATAAACAGGAAGCCCCAGAGTGATAAAGATATTTGCCATGGGGCTCAGCGCGAAGAGCCGTTGCTGGCTGATTTGCTGCGTGGCAGTGTGGCATGGTGACTGCACTTAGATAGCGTTCACTTTGTGCCAGCAACCGTTCTGAGGGGAACAGGAGCCCAGGAGGTAGGTTCCAGAATCCCCGTGGTACAGATGGGGAAACTGAGGTGAGAGAGGTTGAAGAATGACTTGTACCCCATCGCAGCTAGCCAGTGGCAGAACCCAGGTGCCTTAAGCGGCTATGCTGCCTGTAGTATGTGCCAAGACGTCAGGGCCATGCCCCTCACCCGGTGTTGAAGGATTCGTTTAATTCAGCCCGCAGCTCCACTGCACACCAGCCAGAGAAACGCATAAGGACCCCATCCCGCCTTCAGAGTTCTCAGCTGGGTCGCAGGGGAGGGCAGAGTAAACCAATCCATTTCTTTTTATAATATTTAGGAATTATAAAAGTAAAAGATGTTTCTCATAGAAAACTTGGAAGCCATGCATTAGAAAAAAGATGATTGCTTATTAATCTGCACCTGGGGGATAATCGAGTCCTTGACCGAGGACTCGCTATGTGCCAGGCACGTGCTCAGCAGGTGGCTTATATTGTCTGATCATCACAGGGGCCCCTTGGTGGGGACTATCACGATTGTATGAGGGGAAGTGAGGCGCAGGGAGGCTGGAAGAGCCCAGGTGTCATCCCGAGTCTGACGTTTGCCCTAGGCTCTGTACTGCTCCCCCAGGGCCCATCACCAACCAGACTCTGCAAGCCCATAATTCCAGAAGCTTGGCTGCTCAGCAGTGCAGAGGGAGTAAACCCAGCTCTGACCACCCCCCTCCCCCTGCCGCTACTGGGAGTCGGGAGGAGTGGGGACCCCCAAGCTCCTGCAGGGACGAACTTGCAACAGGCTCTGCTTGCCTTGCCAAGGAAAGCCTGGACTTTTCCTGCCTTTGTCTGGGAAGGGGTGTGAGAGGCCCAGTGCCTGGAGATCTGGCGTGAGGCCTGGGTGGCTCAGCCCACTGAGCTGGGGCAGCTGGTGACAGCAGCCCAGGGCAGGCGGGCCTTGTGTGCTGCCACCTAGTGGCTGAAGGGGTTATTGGCCAAGCAGCCCCAGGAGGCCCCAGCCCGCTGAGGGCTGGCGCCCACGTGGGCTTCAGTGTGTGCCTCCCACAGGGCGAAAGGGCCTCCTTCCAAATAAAGATAACCTTGTTCATTCAGTTAGTAAGTCAGCCATCCCACGGGGCTGTGGTAAGCACAGTCTAGTCTCGTTTGAGGGACGTACAGGTTGGCTGCCTGGCACTGCTTAAGTGTCCAGTGCTGGGGGATGGCAAGGTGGAGGGACCACAAGCCACAGATCCCTCTCTCGGAGCTCACAGATGAACTGTGCAAGTGTGTCCTTCCTCCTCTCAGCTACCACCCCCACCCAGCACTGTACTCACCATTGCTCCCGGCGGCCCCCAGCTCTGTACCCAGTGCCCTGTCTGCTCTGCATGTCCTCCCACCCGGTTCTGCCTCCTGCCACAGTCAATGTTAGCAGCACCCCTTCAGTGGACCACCTCAGCCCCTGGGCCCGGGCCTGGGGCTCAGCTTGTGCTCCATAAGCACACCAGGATTCCCTCGTCCCTGCACTTCAGGCTCAGCTCTGACGTACCATCCTCCAAGACTGGGGTCTGTCCCCCAGCTGCTGCTCAGCTGCCCTGATAGCACAGCCCCTGGGGCACTGCATGTTTAGTGACGGAGGGCCTGGTTGTGGAGGACAGCTGGATGGCTTTGGTGTGTCCCTTGCCTCCCCCATTTGGTGTTGTCTGATAATGGTGGGCTGGACAGGAACCTGGGGTCTCCAGGGCCCTGCCACATCCATGTCTTGCCACAAGGTAGAGTGCTGCTGGAGCCATGGCTCTAGGGAGGTCCCACATCTGGGAGTGCACCAGGCAACCCAAGGCCACAGCCTGAGCTGCCTGCAGCCATCTCTGCACAAAGAGGGTGGAGAGGTCTATCCTGCCTCCAGGCCCGTCCCCCACAAAGTACATTTGTGCTGGGGTTGAAAACCCCAGGCTTTGGGATCCATTTGCCCTGATTTGCCAGAGCCA